>CATIWQ010078592.1:0-24849 GCA_949673415.1 Euphorbia schlechtendalii | reverse complement strand
TTTTTTATTATTTTAATATTTAATAATACATAATAATTATTATAATATAAATACTAATAATCTAATACAATAAAATGATAATATTAACAATTCAGTTTAATATATAATAACGTAAAAAACATAAAATAATAAAAAATCGCTCGGTGTTTCAAAAAATCCCGCCTGGGCGGCGCCTAGGCCCTGATTTTTAAAACACTGTTTCTTTATGTTATTTTTTTTATTAAAATATTAATTTTTTTTAATTAAAAAATCGACGCCTAGGCGGCCTAGGACTGCCTAGGCGCTGCCTGATCCGCCATCCGCCTAACACCGCCCGATTTTACAAAATCGGGGCGGTGTTTTTAAAAATCCCGCCTAGGCGCCACCTAGGCCCGATTTTTAAAACACTGGATTAGAATATTTGCTAACTGATTAGGTTTCAACATGAAACAAGCTATAGTTGTGAGATTGTTTGAAAAGGGATTCATTATATTTCCTCTATACATAGTCTTTGTCTTCTTTTATTTGTCATTGGTACATCATACTTGAAGTTGTGATGCTTTTTTGTTAGTGATGATGCACTTTTACTGTATTTTAGGATTCTTCTGCATGCACAACTACAGGAGATAAAGAATCAAGGGAGAAAAGACGTATGTTGTGGTATTTTTCTATTAAAAAATGATAAAGTAAATGATCGTAATGTGTTCATATCTCTTGATTCTATGGAATGTTATGCTGAAGGGGGAAAATATGTGTTTCCTGTTTTCATTTTTCATGAATTCTTAAAAGCTTTTTCCCTCTCTAATATAATAATGACAAGAAAGTGTAAGCTGGTAAATCCATTTCATCTATAATTGTGCACATGCCCATCATCCTTGGTCTTCAAAGTGTTCGGATAACCGAGATGGTGAGTATGTATGTATTTTGATTCTCTTTTAGCGCACGAGTCTTAACTTCTTGTTTTGTGACTGCATATCCTCATGTTTTACGCTTTTAGTTTTTATTCTGTTGTTCAAACTATTATAAC
The DNA here is from genome assembly GCA_949673415.1 of Euphorbia schlechtendalii. Taxonomy (NCBI): domain Eukaryota; kingdom Viridiplantae; phylum Streptophyta; class Magnoliopsida; order Malpighiales; family Euphorbiaceae; genus Euphorbia; species Euphorbia schlechtendalii. The sequence continues at coordinate 23,843 of CATIWQ010078592.1, read as the reverse complement.
ATCCCTGCAGGTTTGTGGGGATCCTCTTACTGTGAAAAAAGATCTTCTTAAGGTCTGATATATTATATCCACAAATAGAACTGAAGCATTGTTTACTTTCTCTGTTCATGTGCCCTTCTGTTTCATGGATTTGCTTCTCTCACTTTGCAGGAGAAACCGTATAAGGATAACAATGCCTTGAAGGCAACAACTTCCGAGGTCATGTCAACCTTAAAAGATGTTCTGAAGATAAGTGATCTTAGGGATCATCATCATAACATAATGTGTAAGGTTTATTTCTGTTTAAGGTTATTTTGATTCTTTTATGTATTGGTAATAGTTTCTGTCATTTTCACTCAGAATTCAGAAATCAGAAATCAGCAATAGTTTCTGGACATTTTTCTAATTGAGTTGGTCTTAAGTCTGATATCAACTCTATCTTATAGCTTCAAACTACTTGATTAGGTTTAAGCCATTTCCAGCCTATCAGTTCACTATGTGACTTGGTGAGAATTTATAGCAGATTGAAAGTATGTGTGTAGTAAAACGACTTGATTAGGTTCAAGCCATTTGCATCTATAGTCTTCAAACGTGAATTGTTTAGTTTCAGTTGTGAAATGGCATAAGAGGGCCCCTTCAATCCAATTTAATGAATTAATTTTAAAATAGAAATAAGAATAAAAAGTTAATTGCATCAATAGCGTTGGTTCATTTTTGAACCGACTCGACTTAGGAGTAATGCCATTGATGCTATATTAAGAACTAACCCCATTACTTGTACTTTCGTGGTTCTAAAAAATATCATAAATTAATAATTTACAAAATATATATTGTTCGTCACTTTTCTACTGATAAGTTTAATAACTTATTCGTGAGATTTTTTGCTTTAAAGTACAGGTGTTGTTAATACCACTTATCGAAATAGAAAAATGAAGAAAACTGCAAGTATATAGTTGCGATGTAGTTTTAAAAGATATTGAACCCAGAAGGAAGGAACCAGTTCTAAAGACCAACAAGAGTAACAGAACAAAGAAAATAAAATAGATAATTTTATTGTTGTTGGGTTGGTTGGAATATAATGGTAAATAAATAGATAAATGTATAAATAGATTAGAGTAGAAGAAATCGGTATAGATCATTCCTATGAACAAGTATAGCAAAGAAAACATGCAAAATCATCAAAGATATTACGTACACTAGATTACTTTAACAGATTCGGTTCTAGATACTCAGATATTCTATTATTCACCGCAGAGCAACACATGAAATGATTTTTCTAAGTCTAGTGCAAACGAATTAAGACGGTTATATAAACCTAGATAACAATAGTACTATGCTTAGTACGGGTCGCTCTCATATAGTCATATATATTTAGCAAGTTACCATTCCAAAAATGTTGGCTTACTAAACAGCGTTATAATCACGGATCTAGTGATCATACACAATCTTGTTAACCCCGAAATCACTCTTAAAGTTAACTCAAAAGCATATAACTTGATTAATATAAAAGACTCAACATGAAATACACAATATGACACAGACATATCATAAACTTCGAAATAGAAAGTATAAGTAGAAAATAAAGCAAAGTTGTAAGGTATGCAAGTGAAAGTTAAAGTTGATCAAACTGTATCCACTCTTTAATGAGAGTCATCAATTTCAGCAATTCTTGCGTCTGCTTTGAATTCGGTCTCTACTCGTATAGAATCTCCGCTAGGATGTTATTCTTTGTGAATATTGAATAAACGAATATTGAAGAACGAAAACTTTTATTTATAAGTGATTTGCAATTACATTTATACAACAATCGCTCGAATATGTAAAGAAATCTAGTGATTGAAACAAGGTTCGAGTCACTTATACATTTTCTCGCTAACTTAGAACGAAGTGAAATCTACACGATTTTCTCTCTAGAACTATGTGTGCACGTACACACCTTATACCATATACCACATACCAAGCCCATCCATACGAAATTATGGAGATTGAAGCCCTATTTATAGAGTACGAAGGATTGCACCGTTCAAACTAAGGGTGGTGAAGAGTTGATTTCATTGTGATTGGTTGAATTGGTTTGATCTCATTTACAATAGAAAGGCACATTTTCATGATTGGTTGACTTTCAAAAGGTGTCTTTTTGTCTGACGGTTGATGGCGGTTGATCGTTTTTATCCAGCGGTTGAAAGAAGAGAAGAGTTGACAAAAAACCGTCAAGGTTGCGACCGCGAATGTATGTCGAGATCGTGAATACTTGGTTGGCAACTTTTTGTTGTGAATGTTAACAAGTCGTGACCGCGATATATGTGTCACGATCATGACATGCCTTTTTCACATGATTCCTCCTTGCGATTTCTACCAATCTTTGACATCTTCGATCCTTTGCCAATTCCTTAAATTTATAGATTTCTAACTTTAATCATTTTACTCCCAATATTTACCTAGTACCTGCATTTGCATAAAAAATAAGTACACACCACGTGAAATCTTTTATATAAAGTATAAAATGACTTAAACCACAGTGTTTAATGATTGAAAATATCATGATTATAAGTGTAAATATACACTTAATATATATATATATATATATATTTTGGTCTGTTTTTTTCTTAAAGTTTAAATCATCTTGAAACACATGTCAAACCTTCCTTATTCCTCACATTATGTTTTCCTTATTTCATCTATCGTTGTTACATTTATAGCATCTTTGAGATGAGAGGACATTGTTATCTACATACAGTACAAAACATGCTATCAGTATATTACACTGGATATTTTTAATGAAAATACAGTGAATCAAATTAAGTTTTGTGCATTGAATTTTATTGATATACTTTGAATTCATAAATAATATTCGTTGAATTAAGTATAATACATAAAATAATAGTTAAATTCATTGTATTTCATTTTATATAAATAAAATATTTTATTCAATATCAACACACTTCATAAATTAATAATTATAAATATATTAATTAGTTAATACTCATCTGAATTAATTAAAATCTCTTTATCCTCATTATATTAATTATATAAAAGTTGTATTATACATATAAATTAGCCAAATACTGTTGGAACCCGAATTTTTGTATCCATCCACATATAAAGCAGAACACTACTACAATATTATGCACAAACGATACAATTCCTAAATTTATATTTACTCCAGACACCTTTATGATGCAATTCAAGTTAATTGGTGCTTTCCTATATAATACTTAATTTCAGAAATTGTTTTAAAGTATTGAATATCGTTGCATTAAAGCAAACACTTTATGAATAATTAACACTATGCCATAAATACTTGATGTATTATATTTCCTGATTATTCACGGTTTATGTCATTGAGTTTTTCTACAATGGGACTCAATTTTTCTTATAATATCCTCTTATTTGTTTAGGGTGGGTGACGTTAACTATGATTCGATCTGCCTCAAAGATAAGTAAAATAAAATTCTCTTTTTGATTTTTTTTGTTATAGTTAAAATATCTTTGCATTGCATTTTATTTATAACATGTTATCAGCACGACCTTACTCTATCGAAAATTCCACCAAATATTCTCAAAGTAAGATGTTATTTTATTTTCAAATATGTCTCATTTGAAAAATCTTGATTTTGATCCTCTTGATGTATCCGAGAGAAATTACTTAACTTGGGTGCTAGATGCCAAAATACATTTACAATCTCCGAGTCTTGTAAGGTGTGTATAATTGTTAATTGAAGCAAATTTATGTACTATGGATAGTGCAACTACTAAAACTATTTTCAAAGAGGTGAAATATTTTTCTACTCTAAAGATGGGTGAAACAACTGTTATCACAATATCGGTTAAAACAAAAATGATTGAAGGCTCTGAAAGAGCTATCATGTTACAAAGGGAAACTAAATTTATTATAAATGATGCATTATTTTTTCCAAATTCAACAAAATTTACTAATTTTTAAAGATATTCGCAGAAATGAATATCATGTTGAAACTGTGAGCGAAGACAATAAAGAATGTTTATATGTATTACAAAGATAAAAAGTAATAAATGTATACTTGAAAAATTTTATGTTCTTTCATCTGACTTATACTACACATATATTAGTCAATTTAGCTATAAGCCGGAAGTTTGTATATTCAGATACTTATAAAATTTAGCATGATAGACTAGGTCATCCTTGTTCGACAATGATGAAAAAGATTATGGAAAATGCACATGTGGATCCGTTGAAAACCATAAGCTTTTTCAACATAATAGACTTTTCTTATGTTGATTGTTTATAAGGAAAATTAATAATAAAACCTTCAAAAGTTAAGGTTAGAATTGAATCGTCATCATTTTTAGAACGCAATGTAGTGTGATATATGTTGATCAATCAATCTACCATGTGAACCATTTAAATATTTTATGGTTTTAATTGATGCTTCAACAAGATGGTCTGATGTATGCTTATTATCATCAAGGTATATGATTTTTACAAGATTACTTGCTCAAATTATAAGATTACGAGCACAATTTCTTGATTATCCTATCAAGTCAATTTCTCTTGATAATTCTAGAGAATTTACATCCCAAATATTTAATAATTATTAAACATCAATTGGGATAAAAGTTGAACATCATGTAGCATATGTTCATACTCAAAATAGTCTAGCAAAATCATTTATTAAATATCTACAATGAATTGAAAGATCGTTAATTATACGAACAAATCTCCTAACCACTGTTTGTGGTTAAGCAATATTGTATGCAACAAATCTTATAAAAATAAGACCAATAAATTATCATGATTAGTCACAATTACAATTAACTTTCGGTCACGAGCCTAATATTTTTCATCGTAGAGTTTTTGGTTATGCGATATATGTACATATTGTTCCATCACAAAGAATTAAACATTAGGCTGTGAATTTTCTTTAATAATTAAATATCTTGAGTCATTGACTGGAAATTTGTATACTGCACGCTTTGCAGATTATCATTTTGATGAAAGCACTTTCCCAAAACTAGGGAAAGAGAATAGAAATATAATTTGGAAAAGAAATTAATATGGAATGTTCCATCATTTTCTCATATGGATCCTAAATCAAACGATTCTGAACTTGAAGTTCAAAGAATAATCCATCTTTCAAATTTAACAAATCGGTTACCTCATGCACTTGTTGATTCAAAACGAGTAACTAAAATGCATATACCAGTAGTAAATACGTCAATCCGTATTGAAGTTTTTGAAGAACAACTAATCATGATACTATAACACGCTTGAAATGTGGATGAATTATTGGTTCAAATAATAGTTTTTCTACATGGAGAATTATTGTTAATGAATTTCTTCTTGTTGAGGATACAAATACTTTCTGAAGTTGATAAAAATGAAGAAATTCAAATAAATCATGAACTCAGATCTATTGAAGAGTGCCAAAGTGGAAATGATTGGCAAAAATGGAAAGATGCAATTCAAACAAAGACAAATTCTCTTGAAAATGCAATAAATTTGAACCTGTAGTTTGAAAATCACAGGATATAAAAACATGTTGGTTATAAATAGGTTTATGTGAGAAAGAGAAATGAAAAAAAAATGAAATTGTAAGATATAAAGCCAGATTAGTTGCACAAGGTTTTTTTCCAAAGACTAGGTATAGATTATGAGGAGACATATTCTCCGGTGGTTGATGGAATAAGTTTACGATATCTCATTGGTTTGGCATTACAAGAAAATTTACAAATGCACTTAATGGATATTGTCACAACTTACGTCAATGATTTGCTTGATAATGATATTTATATGAAAATCCCTAAATGATTAAAATTGCTAGAAAAATGTGACAAATGAGAAATTTATTCAATAAAGTTACAAAGATTCTTATATGGATTAAAATAATTTGGACGCATGTGGTGTAACCGCCTCAGTGAATTTTTATTAAAAGAAGAATATAAAAACGATCAAATTTGTCCATGTGTTTTTATAAAAAGATGAGGATCTAAATTCAATATCATCTTAATATATGTTGATGATTTGAGTATTATCGGAACTTCAGAAGAGATTCTAAATGCAGTTGATTCTTTAAAAAAGAATTTTAGATGAAAGTTCTTGGAAAGATAAAATTGTATCTTGGTTTACAAATTGAGCACCTAGAAAAAGGAATTTCAATGCATAAATCAAAATATATACAGAAGATCTAGAAACATTTTTGTATGAAAAAAGCACATCAATCAAGCAACCCGATTGTTGAATGATCATTTGATGTGAAGAAGGATATATTACGTCCCCAAGAAAATAATGAAGTTCTTGGTCTTGAAGTATCATATCTCAACGCAGATGCTTTAATGTATATTAAAAATAATACAAGGTCATATTTGTTATCAAGATATAACATTGTACCTATACGAAGACATTGAAATGGAATCAAACATATAATGCGCTATCTTCGTGGAACTACTGATTTGAGTTTATTTTAATCATATGAAACCAAACTAATATTAGTTAAATATGCAGATGCATGTTATTTATCTAACCCACACAAAGCTTGATCTCAAATGGACTATTTATTCACATATGGAGGAACAACTATACCATAGAGATCCACTAAGCAGACAATCACGGATACTTCTTCAAATCATGCAGAGTTAGAGTTAATAGCAATTCACGAAGGTAGTTGTGAATGTGTATGGTTGAGATCATTAACCAAGAATATCCAAGAAGTATATTGAAAAGTAATGGCTAATGAAGATCCAACAACTATATATGCTTCTTGTATTGCTCAACAGAAGGAACCTATATAAAAGAAGATCAGATAAAGCATATTCCACCAAGATTTTTCTTTATAGAGAAAAATGGTGAAATCAGTATTCATCAAATTCGCTCTTGTAACAATTTAGAAGATTTGTTTACTAGAGCTTTATCTTCCTCAACTTTCAATAAATTGGTACACAACATTGGAATGCATCGTATTAAGGATCTTCAGTCAACTTGCAAACAAGAGGAGTAAACACTGTACTATTTTCCTTTCACTATGGTTTTTGTCCCACTAGGTTAGCCTTGGTAAGGTTTTTTTCACGATCAGTGTCTCATTTCTAAAATTTTGCATCAAGGGAGAGTATTGAATATTGATGCGCTCAACCCCCAACAGTCCATCGCCTATCACTATGCAAACATTATTTAAATTATTAAACACCATGTGTCATTAATATTTGATATATTATTTTCTGTTTATTTACGGTTTATGCTACTGAGTTTTCTTATAAACGATATTCAATTTTTCTCATTCAATACACCTCAAATATAAGCAATAAGATCTCTTTCAAATTCTATTTCTACTTCTTTTGTTATAGTTAAAATATCCTTGCATTGCAGTTTATCTGTAATACACAGAACAATATGAAAAATCATTAAACAATAAATAAGTGAAATTGAAATTGTTAATAATTCTACGTATATGTATGGAAATCATTTGTTTTATGTGTTATCTTAGAAACCGATACAAATATAGTATAGTTGAACCATCTTTATTTCCTAATAAGGGCGACAATTTGTTTTATGTTTGTTGTTGAGTGTATTCGAAAACTTAATTTCTAATGAAATTCAATTCATTTATTGTTTTTTTATACATCTTTATTTTCTAATAAAGGCGATTTGTTTTATGTTTCTTTTAGGATATATCTGAAAACATAATTTTCAGTGAAATTATATTCATTTGATTTTTTTTTCTAATTTCCGCATCATGATGCATAGAAGGCTAAAAGAATTGATGCAAAAATTGTACTTATTTGAAATGAATCATTTACAAATCATGCGAAAATTGACATGTCAAGAAATTCAATTGAGATGGGTTCATGAATAATGATTTCACATTAGCACTCGTGGGTCTTTAATCATGCGAACCACCAAATTTGTTATTTCTTTTATTTTCCTTCAGAATTTCAAAAATAAATAAGTTATTCAAAAAAGATTCTGCAGCTTCTATTTATGTTTTTGTTTTAAAAATTTACCTCATTTAGCTTTATTAAATGAAAAGAAATATATCTAACCCGCCTCGTAATTGATTTGAACTTAGAACATTTAGAGTTCACAGCTTTCACCTTACTCACTAAGTCAAGACTCCAGTCATTTTGAATTTTTGAAGATGATGAGTTTCGAACTCGAAACCTCTACTTTAAAAGATGTACTAATTAAGGTACACTTTTTTGAATTTCCACATCTTTGTTTTTCTAAATTATTACTTTGAATACTTTATCACTTTTTTTACGTCTGGTGCTAAACAAAACTTGATATTTTCTTTAAGTTTGTTTATTCTATATGTCGATGTGAAACTTAAAAAAATGAAATAAATCAAATATTTAATGATTATGAAGGTTTTTTAATCTACCTATTTGTCGATGTTTTAAACTCACGAATCCGGCTTGAAGATGAAATACATCTTTCAAGTTTTAAGTATTATTGTCTGACACAAGTTGACAAATGACATTAGGAATTATTTTATTCGAAGGAATATGTCAAAATTTTCAAAAGTTGTCTACATGAAACGTATTCTCTTTTTTCTCGATTTTTAGAAATTTTAAGAAACCAGGTCCCATAATATATTTTCATGTTTCCAAGCCCTTTTAGAAACTGTTTTTGGAAATTTCTTTCACCAAATTTACTTTCTTGATTTTCCTGGATCTTCCATAAATTTTTGGGATTTCTCGATTTTTTTCGAACTGGGCCGGAAACGTATATTTACGTTTCTAGGACCTTCCCAAACTTTTTCTGAAAATTTTCTTCACCAAATTGATTTTCCGAACTTTCAATAATTTTTTGGAATTTCTCATTTTTTTACGAAATTGACCCATGATTATTTTCACGTTTCTGGATCATTTCTGAAATTTTTTCCGAAAATTTCTTTCACAAATTTTTTTTCTTGATTTTGTGGATCTTCCATAATTGTTTGAGATTTTTTGAATTTGTCGATTTTTTTGACGAACTCAGTGTCATAATTTCATGTTGCCATTCTTGGAATTTCTTTCACAAAACCTGTTTTCTTGATTTTTCGAACATCACATAAATTATTTAATTTTTACTGAAGAAGTCCCCCTCCCTGCAAAAAAACCAACCCGATTGTGAGTCTTAGCGCCCGTTTGGGCAGTCAATTGACTATTTTCTATTTGATATTTAAAAACCCTTGATGTTGTAGGCCAATTTTGGAAATAAGTTAAAGTAAATTGTTTGATAATCAATTGAATTCCTTCATGTACAAGTAATTTCCAAAGAAAAAATATAAGATGAGAAAATCAATTCAAATTAAATTCCATCTTTCAAAACTTTGTTGAAATTAATACAAATAAAAGATTTGAGCCGGGGATGTGTATAGAGCAATCTTAAATTTTGACGTCATCCATCGAGACTCCCATAAATTGATGCTTGGAGATTAGTTTGAATGTGAACATAGTTTAAAGATGATGTCCACTAGTAAGACCCATTCAAGATTATCTCGTGATAAAAAAACAATTTGAGCTTGAACTTTTGAATAATATGATCATATGTGATGGCCTTTTGTATACTTAGTTTTTGTTCTATTAATAAAAGAAAGATGATGTACTAATTCATTGTAGATTATTCACATTCTGCCGTACCCAATTTAAGTGGACGGTAGCCAACAAATTTGAACTCCACATTTTTCATATAATAATTAATCATTTTAAAGTTTTACATGTTAAAAACATTACAAATTATTTTAAAAACAACAATTCATAGATAATTACTACATATTTATCATAAAAGTTATCATACCAAAACCTTGCAAGTATATTCAGGTAATAGTTAATTCAGTCATGTTTTTTGGCTTTCAAATTAAATAGAAGATTTCTTTTGGCTTCAATTATTTCACCTTAGTTCTTTAATTGTTTTCTGAAACACTTTAAACTATAAGCGAAGAAAAAGTCATGGATGTTTCATATAGAGATCAATCAAGAAAATAAACATTAAAAGAGAACAAAGAAGTTATTTAAAAAAAATGATGAAATAAGTCACTTGAAGAGAAATAGACGGAAGAAGGGGTTGATGGTAGAGGGGAGGATGGACAATTGTTGATAGAGGAAACAAAGCCTAGTAAAAGAAGAGTCCTGCTATGACAGTCGTTTTGTTTGTAAAGTGACGTGATTAAAATTAGGTTGAGCAAGTTGATCCAAATGGAGAACGATTGTCATTTGTTTGTATAGTGGCGTGAGTTTCGTGTTCTCTTCAACTACAATTCAATTAAGTTCAGTTCAGTTAACTTTAGCTATAAATAGTTATAAATTTACACTAAAATAAATTAAGTTAAGTTTAGTTCAATTCAGCTTTCAGAAGTCGAAGAGAACAAGACCTAAAACTAGTTTGAGCTAGTGTTCCAAATGGTGAACAAATTATATTAGCTTTCTAATGTCTTTTATTAATCGAGAAAATTCGACTAAACCATTCTTTGTTTTTTAAAGGTGAAATGCAATAATGTCCTCATGACCTTGGTACAAAAAAATTGCATGACATCTTTATACTTTTCTCTTAAAGTTAGCAAAACTGACTCAGTTTGCCTCCTCAATCATGTATTAGCTTCAAGTTATTTTTACTTTTCAAATATATAATTTTTCTGATTATTCTATATCCAATTACAAGCTAACACGTGACATTAATAAAGTAAATTAGTACAATTAAGATGTGAATTTTTAACTCTTGAAAGTTTGGGGGGATAAATGATTTTTAATGACAAGTTTGGGAATAACATATACATTAACCGTTTTCCAAATGTGAAAATGGTGTTAACTGAACAACATACTTTATTTCCTTACCGTTCAAAAAAAAATTATGGAAATGAAATTTTTTCCTGCAACTAAACAATTAAAGTTTAACCTAGACCTGTTCGCAGGCCGGGCCAGGTCAGAGCATGCTTCAATGGTCCGGGTTTGGACATTCATTTTTTAAAAAAGCCCGGCCTGTGCCCGAACCCGTCAAAGCTCGAAAATTTATGAGCCGGGCTTGGTTTTTATATAAATACCCGAGCCTGGCCCAACGAATAATTTTATTTATTTAGTATATATTTATACATTAAATTTATACTTATTTTAAGATTTTATATTTTATTCTATTAAATTTTTATACTTGATTACACTACATGTTACTAAATGTTAAAGATTTTAAGTAAACAATGCAATTATATTTAAAACTTAAACATATTTTGACTTTTTTTTATATTTCTTCTATTAATTTAATAAAAAATTTTATAACAAAAAAAATATTCATGAACTTAGGCCGGGCTTGGGAATGATCTTGTTAACCCGACCCAAGCCCGGCCTGAGCCCGAAGTTCTAAAATACGGGTTTGGGTTAATGTTTTTTGTAAAAAGCCCACCAAGCCCGGCCCGAACCCGGCCAGCCGGACGAACAAGTCTTGTTTAACCTCTCCATTAGACCTGTTCGTCGAGCGGACTGGGCCGGGCTTGGTGGGCTTTTTACAAAAAACGTTAACCCAAGCCCGGCCCAAGCCTGTATTTTAGAACTTAGGGCTCGGGCCGGGCTTGGGTCGGGCTAACAAGGTCATTCCCAAGCTCATGAATATTTTTTTTATTATAATATTTTTTATTAAAATAATAGAAAAAATATGTTTATATTTTATATATAATTGCATTGTTTACTTAAAATCTTTAACATTTAGTAACATGTATTGTAATCGAGTATAAAAATTTAATAGGATAAAATATAGAATCTTAAAATAATTATAAATTTAATGTATAAATATATACTAAATAAATAAAATTATTCATCGGATCCGGCTCGGGCCGAGCTCGGGTATTTATATAAAAACTAAGCCCGGCCCATAAATCTTCAGGTTTTGATAGGTTCGGGCTCGGGCCGGGCTTTTTTATAAAACGAATGTTCAAACCCAGCCCATTAAAACGGGCTCAGGTTAGGCTAGGCAGGTAACCCGGCCTGCGATCAGGTCTACTCTCCATTAATATAAAAAGTTGCGATTTGATAGAAGGTCCCTGTTTTATTGGGTTAGTGAATTTTTAAGAAAATTAGAATTATGGTTCGTATAGTTCAATAAACAAGGAGAGAGAAAAATGGATATGATTCACTTTTATGGGTGTCCACGTGGTGAATTTATATTAGATGTATTCACGAAATTTTGTATATTTATTTGTAAATTCATTTGTTTGTCTTTGGAAAGTCTAGATGTTAAAATTCATTTCCATATATTCAATTTCATGTAATTACTTATTTTCTAAAAATCTACAATAATAGGAGGAAATCCAATTCCATATAATGGGATAACAATAGCAGCCCTCAAAGTAATTATTTATAATAATACCAACAATATGAATATTTTATTATTGGTATATAATGATTAATATAATTAAATGATAGTAATAGTGGATAATAACTTGAATTTACAGTAGACTTGTTAAATTTAATAATAAATAATTGTTTAACAGCAGTATTTCAGTTTTTAATATAATTTGTTAAAAGTTTATTGTTATAACTTTTTGAAACTCTTATGTTCATAATTTAACAAATTTTTATTTTAGATTTTCTTACATGTTTGAAGGCTTAAATACATCTACTTAACGCACAAAAAAGATAAAATACAAATTAATTTCCAATGTCAATTGGTCTGACTGCAAGAATATTATAGATGTAAGAAGAGAAGTATAGAGAGAATATGAAAGGGATTTTATTTCTTATCTCTGAGATGTAATGAATAAGAAAAATTGAATCCTATTTATAGGAAAATTCAATGGCACAACCGTAAATAATAAAGAAACATAAGGTCCCGCGCATAGTATTGCATAGTGAACGGTGGCCGAAAGCATCAATAATTCAACACTCCCCCTTGATACGTTAATTTTGCAAATGGGACATTGCCTCGTTAAAAACCTTACCAAGGAAAAATCCAGTGAAACAAAAACCTTAGTTAAGGAAAAAAGAGTACAGTGTTTACTCCCTCTATTCGCAAGTCGACTGAAGATCCTTAAGACGACCCATTCGATGCTATAAACTAGTTTCTTGAAAGTTGAGGAAGGTAAAGCCTTGGTAAATAAATCTGCTAAATTGTTGCAATAGCGGATTTGTTGAATAACAATTTCACCATTCTTTTCAAGATCATGAGTGAAGAAAATTTTTGGTGAAATATGCTTTGTTCTGTCTCCTTTAATGTATCCTTCCTTCAATTGGGCAATACAAGCAGCATTGTCTTCATATGTTGTTGTTGGATCTACTTTAGTCATTACTTTTTCACATGCTTCTTGAATATGCTTGATTAATAATCTCAGCCATACACATTCATGACTTGCTTCATGAATTGCTATTAATTCTGCATGATTTGAAGAAGTAGCCGTAATTGTCTGTTTTGTAGATCGTCAAGATATAGCTGTTCATCCATATGTGAATAAGTAGCCTGTTTGAGATTGAGCTTTATGTGGATCAGATAAATAACCGACATCTGCATATCCGATTAATTCTGGCTTGGGTTCATATGAGTAAAATAAACCCAAATCAATAGTTTCATGAAGATAGCGCATTAGATGTTTAATTCCATTCCAATTTCTTCTTGTAGGTGCGGCACTATATCTTGATAAAAAATTCACAGAAAATGCAATATCTGGCCTTATATTATTAGCAAGATACATTAAGGCACCTATTGCTCTAAGATATGGTACTTCAGGACCAAGAACTTTTTCATTATTTTCTTTAGAACGAAAAATATCCTTTTTCACATCAAGTGATCGTACAACCATTGGGGGTTGCTTAACGGATGTACTTTGACCAAATTAAAACGTTTTAGGATCTTTTGTGTATAATTTGATTGATGCTCCAAAAATCCCTTTTCTAGGTGCTCAATTTGTAAACCAAGACACAATTTTATCTTTCCCAGATCTTTCATCTCAAATTCTTTCTTTAAAGAATCAACTGGTTTGGAATCTCTTCTGGAGTTCCAATGATATTTAAGTCATCAACATATATTGAGATGATAATAAAATTGGATGTGCTTTGACCATGTTAAAACGTTTTAGGATCGTTTGTGTATAATTTGATTGATGCACCAAAAACCCCTTTTCTAGGTGCTCAATTTGTAAACCAAGATACAAATTTATCTTTCCCAGATCTTTCATCTCAAATTCTTTCTTTAAAGAATCAACTACTTTTGGAATCTCTTCTGGAGTTCCAATGATATTTATGTCATCAACATATATTGAGATGATAATAAAATTGGATGTGCTTTGACCATGTTAAAACGTTTTAGGATCTTTTGTGTATAGTTTGATTGATACACCAAAAACCCCTTTTCTAGGTGCTCAATTTGTAAACTAAGACACAATTTTGTCTTTCCCAGATCTTTCATCTCAAATTCTTTCTTTAAAGAATCAACTGCTTTTGGAATCTCTTCTGGAGTTTCAATAATATTTAAGTCATCAACATATATTGAGATGATAATAAAATTGGATCCCGATCTTTTTATATAAACACAAGGACAAATTGGATTATTTTTATAACCATCTTTCAATAAATATTCACTTAGTCGATTATACCACATGCTACTAGATTGTTTTAATCCATACAATGATCTTTGCAACTTAATTGAGTAAAGTTCTTGTTTGTCACATTTTTCTGGCAATTTTAATCCTTCAGGGATTTTCATATAAAATTCATTATCAAGTGAACCATAAAGATAAGCTGTAACAACATCAATTAAGTGCATTTGTAAATTTTCTTGCACTATCAAACCAATAAGATATCTAAAAGTTATTGCATCTATCACTGGAGAATATGTTTCTTCATAATCAATCCCAGGTTTTTGAAAAAAGCCTTGTGCAACCAATCTAGCTTTATATCTTACTATTTCATTTTTCTCATTTCTCTTTCTTACAAAAACCCATTTATAACCAACAGGTTTTACATCTTGTGGTGTTCGAACTACAGGTTCAAAGGCATTTCGTTTTTCAAGAGAATTCAACTCTGCTTGAATTGCTTCTTTCCATTTTTGCCAATCACTTCTATCTTGACATTCTTGAATAGATTGTGGTTCATGATCTATATTCTCATTTTCAATATCTACTGCCACATTATAGATAAAAATATGATCTATAATCGTTTTATCTCTATTCCATCTTTTCTCATTATTAATATAATTTATTTGAGTCTCTTCATTTTCAACAACTTCAGGTGTTTGTACTTCGGATGCTTGCACTTCTTCTGGAAGTGTATCAACATTTATATCCTCAAGAAGAGTATCTTCATTATAAATACATCTCCTTTTTCTAGGATTTTTATTCTTTGAATCAATAGGTCATCCACGCTTCAAGCGTTTCAGAGTATTATTAGCAGGTTGTTTTTCAAGAACTTCAATACGAATTGCGCATTTACTGCCGGTATATGCAATTTAGTTACTCGTTTAGGATTAGAAAGTGCATCGGGTAGCCGATTTGCTAAATTTTGAAGATGAATTATTCTTTGAACTTTAAGTTCAGAATCATTTGATTTAAGATCCATATGAGAAAGTGACGGAACACTCCATATTAAAATCTTTTCCAAAATTATATTTCTATTCTCTCCCCCTAATTTTGGGAAAGTGCTTTCATCAAATGACAATCTGCAAATCGTGCAGTAAATATATTTCCAGTTAATAACTCAAGTTATTTTATTATCGAAGGAGATTCATAGCCAACATAAATTTCTAGTCTCCTTTGAGGACCCATTTTAGTCCTCTGTGGTGGAGCAATTGGTACATATACCGCACAGCCAAAAATTCTAAGATGAGAAATATCAGGTTCATGACCAGAAGTTAATTGTAATGGAGAATAATCATGGTAACTTACTGGTCTTAATTTTATAAGATTTGCTGCATGTAATATTGCATAACCCCATACTGTACTAGGGAGATTTGTTCGCATAATTAATGGTCATGCAATTAATTGCAAACGCTTAATAAATGATTCTGTTAGACAATTTTGTGTATGAACATATGATACAGGATGTTCAGCTTTTATCCCAATTTATAAACAAATCATTAAAAGTATGGAATGTAATTCTCCAGCAAACGTGTGACATCTCATTGAACACTTTAGGTGTTTTCACTCCTTTAGGAAGTATACTAAAAAAATTCACATTGTAGATTAACTTGTCTACATGTATCACATTGTAAGAATAGAGATCAATTCCAACCTTACTTTTGGAAGGTTTCATTTTCAATTTTCATTTGCGAACAAGCAACATAGAAAAATTTATTATGTTCAATAAACTTCTGGTTTTCAACGGATGCCCATGTGCATTTTCAATAATTTTTCTCATCATTATCAAACCAGGATGACCTAGTTGTTCATGTCAAATTTTATATGTATCTGAATCTATAAACTTCTGGTTTATAGTCAAATTTACCTCAATCATATTAATATATGTGTAGTACAAACCAGATGAAAGAGTATAAAATTTTTCAAATATACATTTCTTAAAATAATTTTTGTAATATGAAGACATTTTTTGTTGTCTTCCTTCTCAGTTCCAATATGATATCCATTTTTGCGAATATCTTTAAAACTTAATAAATTTTGGTGAAAATTTGTGAAAAATAATGCATTATTTATAATAAGTTTTGTTCCCCTTTGTAACATAATACTAGCTCTTCCGGGGCCTGTATTATATAATATAAGATATAATTGTAACTTTTGTATTATCCATACTTAGAGTGGGAAAATATTCAGCTTCTTTGAGCTTTTAACAATTGTTATTCCCTTAATACATTAATACTTGGCTCTTCTGGAGTATTTAACAAAAATATTCAGCTTCTTTGAACTTTTAACAATTGTTATCCCCTTAATACATTAATACTTGGCTCTTCTGGAGTATTCAACATTCTGTGTGTTACCAATATCATAATAACACTCATTTCCGGAATATGACATTTGATCTATTATCATTGATATCAATTGATATTGAGAAATATTCAATTTCCTTGATATTCCACTTCTAGTGGTCATTATCATCGTTAATTTGACTCCTCACTTCAAGTGAAAATTGCTAGCGCATTCATATGAAATTGACTGTTATCATAAATAAATATTATTATAATTTAACAAAGATCTGCCGGTTCTTTAATAATCGACTATTTTATATAATATAACAAATATATTAAAGTAAGCAATAATAAAATTAAACATTAGCAATAAGTAAAAATAAAAATGTTAGTAGTTAGTTAGAAAAATATTTTTCATTGTAATCATTTTTCTACTGGTGTTGGGTATATTACATTCTCAATTTCAATTTCCACTATAAGTGGTTATTCAATTATATTAATGACTACAAATTTACCATTATATAAAATTTTCACAACGATATAATATTCATTTCAGGAAATATATCAAATTCACTTCAGGGAACATATTTGGTTAGATAAAGCATGTTCATTGCTTCTTAACAAAAGCTTTATTCAGTAAATTTTCACTATTCACATGAATAGTACCATATATTTACTTCAAGAAATATATCAAATTCACTTCAAAGAATATATTTGATTTGATAAAGCATGTTCATTACTTCTTAACAAAAGCTTTATTTAATAAATTTTCACTATTCACATGAATAGTAACCATATACGTAAATAGTATTGTATATGTATGTGTATCGTATACAGTATATGTATGTGTATAGTATCGTATACGTATGTGTAAATAGTAACTATGAATAGTAACCACATCACTATTCACGTAAATAGTACCGTGAATAGCAACCACATCTCTATTCACGTCTATTTTACTATTCATCAAAATCGCCAGTTTACGCTAGTAATTTGAACGGGCTTCCGGAGGCAAATCCAAGTTAAACGAACCAAATATTTGAGAAATAACTAAGCCCCGACGAGATTCTGGCATCGGAAATATCACAATGAGCAGAGGAACTTGAAGTTGCAACTCGGAAAAATCAAACCCCTTTTTCTTTTTGAGTGAAATCATTGACCGAGCAAGTTCGTGTTTTGGAAAAAGGTGGAAGATGGGTTGCAAGAAGTAGAAGGAAGAAGAGAAGTGAGTTGAATTGTATAGCTTTGATGAGTTTTTGGATAAGTAATTAGTAGAAGCAGCAGCGGCCATGGCCACCTGGTCTATTACCTCAGTCGGTTAGAGTATCGTGCTAATAATGTATTGGAAATAAAATATAACAGCAAGAATATTATAGCTATAAGAAGAGAAGTATAGAGAGAATATAAAAGATATTTTATTTATTATCTGTGAGGTGTAATGAATAAGAAAAATTAAATTCTATTTATGGGAAAACTCAATGGCACAACCCTAAATAATAAAGAAACATAGGATCCCGCGCATAGTATTGCATAGTAATGCATAGTGAACGGCGGCCGAAAACAACAATAATTCAACACTATATACATATGTGGCATACAAATTAACAAAAGAAAATTAAGTAGGTATTTAAGAATTTATACACAAGTGTTTAGTTGCAAATTTTATACATGTACTTTCAGTTGTTTCAAACACAGTAACAGTGATAAATAAAACTATAAAAAGAAACTTCTAAACAATAACAACTTTAATGAATTGAACTTGAATTAATGATATTTAGAGAGGCGCAGTGAATTTCGAAAGATAGAGTAGTGACCAAATTAGTGCGTAACGAATTTGTCAACTTGTAAAAGAAATGGAATGATGACTAGCCCTTTTGATGAATTTCAGAAATAAAAATGGTAGGAAAGTAGCAAAGTCATGGGGAAGTAGCTAGCAAAGCCATAAAGTTGGATTGGGTTGGTTCAATTTTGGTAAAATATATCGGCGACGGAATTGGGCCAATTCCGGCTTCTCCTTTTTGTCACCATGTCACGTGATCGTTCATCTGTGGCCCTCATAGTCACACTAACCATTTTATTACATCATTAAGTCAACTTTCACACTACTCCGAATTAATGGGGAAAAAAAGGATTTTTCAAAAAATATGCCATTATTCATACATTCTTGAAAATAAAAATGAAATAAATTCTTAAGTTATTTATAACAAAATTAAACGTTTGTAAAAATAATATTGATATAAAAAAAAAAGAAGTTAGATAAGAAATTTATAAATAAGTGTAAATGAAAAAAATGAAAACTAGTGAAAAGTGAAAGCAAAGATTTCCACACACAGCATTTGTCTAAAAAAACTTTTATTAAGTTTTAGTTATTTTCCGATTATTGTCCTACCTAGAGTGGCAAGAAAATGCAAATTAAATAATACTATCATGTTACATTATTTATCATAGTTTACGAGTCATCAAATCGAATTAGTGAAGATGAATATGAATTTAATATTCAACATGATTAAATCGGTGGTCAAACAAATTTTTTTGAAACATATTAAATTACTAATATTTTAATAATTTCAAAGTTTTAGTATTTAATCCAAAGTCCATAATTCAAATAAAATTAGAACACAATACTTCAAAATTTGTAAGTGTTAATTAGTTATGTAAAACTGTATAATTAAACTTGTACATTTTATTCAAATATTTTTAGAGTCAAGCTCGTTTAATGATAATACATAAACACTAAATACATTTATTAAATATTAATTTCATTCAAAACAATATTCATATTTTATCTTATAATTTTTTTAACATGATTAAGTGTAGCTCAAAACCTTCTAATGTGAAGAAAAAATAATGTGTGCTCAGTACCCATCATTTAAAAAAATATATTTATAATTATAGTTTGATCAAACTAGTATGCAACTGAACTGACCAATATTTCAATATGATCAATATAAGTTGACAGATTCTTGTCAGTTTAAGAATTAGTTGAAAATTGATTGCGCCAACATTTGAATCTAGTTGAATACGTTTTTATTGCCTAATCAGGTCCAAATTTTGAAAACATGTTATTTATAACCCGAATGAAAGAACTTTTTAAGTGTCATTTTGTAACCCAAGTACTATTTCAGTATCTAACTCAGTAAAATTGCTTATCTAGTGAGTTTAGTTAGGGTTGTACATGCATGGATCAATACATTCATGAATAACTTGTTGTTCAGCTAGATAAAAGCTAGAAATCGAATAGTTAATAAATTTTTCATGAATAGAATTTTTGGGCTAGGTATGTAAATGAACCGAATTTGAAACAAATAAAAACTATGAACAAGCTAGCTCGTTACAAGCTCATTAAATAGGTCTATTATATATTATTTTACTTCAAAGTTTGTTACACTATAAATTTTTTAACAATTTATTGTCTAATAACCAAATGATAATATTATTTATGTAATAAAATTGATATTATTATTTTTGCTTAAAAACAAAAATTGTGAGCTCCTTAATTAACAAATAATTAAGTGTTTATATATAAATAAATGAGTTGTTTGTGAACAAATGAGCCGTTCACAAACATTTTGAGCTTGAACCAAACTCAAATCTCGGCTAGACCTTTTAAAATATCAGTGAACAAACATGAACAAATCAAAATCCGGATGTTACAGCCTAACTACAAGACATATATGACTTAAATTCTGTTATAATAATGTGTATGAACATTCATGGACAGTGCTTAGGTGGGCTTGCATGACTCTCGTTCTCCCGGCACATATTTTTAAAATTTTTGAAATGTATCTCTACAGACATTGAAAATATGATGAAAATTTATTTTTACAAAATTATGCACACACGGTGAAGAAATCCTTCCACCACCATTCTAAATATTTATATCAAAATGAGACAATTGGACAAAACAAACCGGTTCAATTGAAAAAAAACCTTGAACAGAAGCTAAGTTCGGTTCAATAATTTAAAATTTGACGATTAAAAAGTAATCAGTCGTGGCCAGTTATAATAATGAGTATCTTTTGACATATTGCAAATTAAAATTAGCACAATATCTTTTATCCAGTAGAATTTAATAAATGTACTATCCAATAATTGTTTCTTTTAAAAAAATTAATACAGTATCTTTTATTTAAAAAAAAGTAATAAATGAATCGATACTATTTTTGTAAATGGTCAAAATTTCATATCATTGCAAAAGAAAAGTAATGTTGTATATGTATTACACATTAATTATGTATCCAAAATTTCTATTTTTTAAAAGTTCATATTGGTAAGTTATTTTTTATTTACTAAGACCCCGTTTGTTTGCAAGAAAATATTGTGTTAGGGAAAATGTTGTGCAAGGGAAAATATCATGCAGGAAAATGAAATATTTTCCTATGTTTGGCTACATCACTGTAAAATATTTTCTGATGTTTGTTTACAATTCTAAAAAATACTTTCTTACCACAAATTTAACTATACAAAATCCTAATTTAACTTATATATATATATAGTAAAATATGTGAAATATAGCATAATAATTATTATATAAAAATTATATTATATTAAGTATGAATTACAATTTTATATAAAAATAAATGTAGATGGAGGAGATGAATTTGGTGGTGACGGTGGAGGTAGTGGTGATGGAGGGGTGGAGGAAGTGGTGGTAATATAGGTAGAGGAAGTAGTGGTGGTGGCGGCGGGGTGGATGAAGTGATGGTGGTGACGATAGAGGTGTTTGAGGAAGAAGTGAATGCATTGATGGAGGGAGTGGTAGTGGTGATGGCGGTGGCGAATGAAGAAGATGGTGGTGATTGTGATGGAGATAATAGGATGGAGGAAGTGATAAATGTGTTGGTGTGGGTGGAAAAAATGATGGTGCTAAAAGTGAAGGAAGTGGTGGTGTTCGGGTTGAGGTGGTGACGGCGGTGGGTGGAGGAGGTGGTGTGGCGGTAGCGGGATGGAAATAGTGATTGATATGTTGATGTTGGTGGAAGAAGTGAAGGTGGTAATAGTGGAGGAGGTGAAGTAGGAAAGTAAGGGAAAATGTTTTCCCATAATTTTTTGGGAAAATATTTTCCATTATTTACATTACATTTTCATGTTGACTTGCATAATATTTTCCTTTTACTTATTTTCCAAATCAAACAAAGGTAGGAAAATTCGAAAAATATTTTCCTGCACAATATTTTCCTCCTAAAAACAAATTAGCCCTAATGTTTATCCTAACTTTGATCATGAACAAGTGTGTTTTTTTAAAAAAAATTATATCTTTATTATTTATAATATAATGAATGAATATTGTTTTTTGTTTTTAAACAATTGTTTCATTATGTTACAGTAATAATAAAGAAAATCTTAATTTATCCCAATCAAATGTAGACTCGAACATGTGATCTTTAAGATCACAGCTTCATGACTTAACCAATTAAGCTAAGACATTTGCCATAATAAATGAATATTGTTATTTAAGTACTTATTTGAAAAAACAAATATAACCGGTTGAATCAATCAAACCCGTAAACTACCAACTTAACCCCTTCAATATTCGGTCTAGTTTCAATAGCATTGACTTGTAAGATTGAGAAATTGTGATTTTTACCTCATATGAAGTTTCACTTTAATGAAATACCCCTTTTGAAACATTTTTATTTAATTACTCATTTTTAATATTTCTTTTAATAAAATACCCCTTTATTAAATTGTTAATACTCTTTTAAAGTGTTTTAATTACAATCGTTTCTTCTTTTTTAATTAATGTTTATTACGACAGTTTTTTTATTTTGTTAGATTCTCCCTTATCAGTAAAGATTGTAAGATTTTTAATTAACGTTTATTATGGCAGTTTGTTAATTAACGTTTATTATAATATTTTTTTAATTGCAACCGTTTCTTCCTTTTTATTAACGTTTATAATGGCAGTTTTTTATTTTGTAAGATTCTCCCTTATATAGCAGTTTTTTAATTAACGCTTATTATGACAGTTATTTTTATTACAACTATTTCTTCCTTTTTATTAACGTTTATTATGTCAATTTTTTATTTTGTAAGATTCTCTCTTACATGACAGTTATTAATTAACGTTTATTATGACAGTTTTTTAATTACAACCGTTTCTTTCTTTTTATTAACGTTTATTATGGCAGTTTTTTATTTTGTAAGATTCTCCCTTATCAGTAAAGATTGTTCTTCCTCAATTGAATTCACGTTAATCAGTACTTTCTTTCTTGTTAATCATGGTTTTCTGATTCTTCTTTTTTTACATTAAATTGTTTCTAAATGAACTATACACATTATACAATCACAACCATACAACAGTAGCCAAACTCATACACATTACAAAATGAATTATTCACATTATACAATTACAACCATACAATAGTAACCAAATCCATACACATCAAAATGAACTATACTCATTATGCAATTACAATCATACAACAGTAGTCAAACACATACACATCAAAATGAACTATACACATTATACGTGTATAACCATACAACAATAGTCAAACCCATACAGGTATACACAATTTACATTTGAATGTTGTGTTTGGGTGGTGTTTCTTGCAGAATGTCTGGTCATCATCTTCTTCTTGTTCAAATCTGTTATAAATGATAAAAAAATGTAAGCTTCAAATGCATGCAATACAATCTATACAAATTGACGATAAATCCATACAATTAATAACTATAAAACTATACAAATACATATACATATACAATTACAACCATACAAAAGTAGCCAAACTTATACACATTATCAAAATGAACTATACACATTATACAAACACAACCATACAACAGTAGCCAAACCCATACACATTTTCAAAAACCGTTTTCATAAACCCTGGATTCAAATTCTGGTTCAACATTTTAATCAAACCCCAAACATTTAAACCATACACTTTCTAAAAAACCATATTTAGAATCAAAATCATGGTCTGAATCTCAATTTTTACCATAATCAATGGGAATCCCAACCATATAAACCATACACTTTCCAAAAAAATGCCATTTGATGAGATTTAGTACATAAAAACCTTAAATAGTATAATATGACAATGGAAATCTAGTGAATGAGTTTCAAACCCAT
>CATIWQ010078582.1:0-23199 GCA_949673415.1 Euphorbia schlechtendalii | reverse complement strand
TAAGTGCGAATATGCACAATTAAAAGAAAACGGTTTTCTGTAGATGTAATATATTGTGATCACTTAAGAAATAAGCAACTTATCCCGGACCCGAATCTCTGTGTCTTGGTGGGCCGTCCCCCGGAAGTTAAGCCTCACAGGACTCTAATTCCTGGAAAGAGCAAATCCAGGTGGTGACTCCACACTGAGAGACGGTGGATTCGGGTTCGAACCGATCTTAAACGTTTTCGCCTTTTTCTCTTTTTAACCTTTTTTCCGGGTCCTAGACTCGGTGCTTTTCCTTCATCTATTTTCAAAACACCCTGGTGGACCGCGCCTATGAGCCCCCGCGCGCTCTCAGCCCACCGCTCCGTGTCGCCCGCTCACAGTTGTCGTGGTCGTGAATTGCATTTTTCTTCAGAATTCTTCTTGTAACTTCACCAATCTTTGACAGCTTCGATCCTAAGCCAAATCTTTAAGTTCCACGCATCTTTTTACACCTTTTTCACCCTTTTTTCATAGAATTCTACTTTAGATCATTTTACTCCCAAGATTTACCTAGTATCTGCATTTGCATAAAAAACAACTACATACCATGTGAAATCTTTTATATGAAGTATAAAAATGACTTAAATTATAGTGTTCAGTGTATAAAATTAATATGATAATAAGTGTAATTATACACTTATCAGGAACCCCCTCCAGATTAGCCACAATTGGGGAAACACGGACCAGGCGGCGAGCAGGCCTCTTCCAAGCCCCTTTGATACACGAGCAGAATATTAGACCATGCATGTAAGATTCGTGATATGATTCATGATGCGGGTAATGCATGAGATATTTAATGTTATGGCTGCATTCACAAGGGGTTAGCATGCCATGAAATAACATGTATGTCAATCCATATGAAACAAACAAGTTAGTCGTTAGGTAAAAATAAAAACTTGTGGAAATGAAAATCCAACAACGGGGGTTGGATTTGAGATTTGTACAATGAGTGATGTAAGTGAGGTGACTAAGTTACCTATGTGGTAATTGATCAATGGTTTGAGGTTTTGTACTATGACTAGGTCCCATGGAATGAGGAGGTCAAAATTATTTCGGGTAAGTGGTGTTACATATCCTAATAAAATGAAAACAACCACCGTATGTAGCTACCTAATGAATTATTTGGTTATTTTGCCTGATTAGGGTGGGGTTTTGGATATATGTGTGGTCATCACTATTTGAGGGTGTATGAATTATTGCCTCATGTGGGCGAATGATTCGGGTATGAAGCGTATACCCTTGAAGATTTGGTAAGGTAAGACTTTTGAAGTTTACCTCGTGTGGGCTTAGGACATCAACTGAGATATCCTTTGATGTGGGAAAAATGGTTTTGGGTACGTATTTACCCCATTTGGGCTATTGGTGTGTGTGATTGCCTTGGAAGGGCTATGAGTTGGATATCGAGTGGACATTTCATGGGTGATGTGGTGGAAATATTATTACCCCTTGTGGGCTAGGTGTTGGATGTCAACTAGACATCACGCAATAATAGAAAGGTATGTTTTCCATGTACAAGCTAATAGCGAGATGTCAAGTGGACATTTCACTGAAAAGGGGTAAGTGATGTCCCTAAGTGGTTTTATGTTATCCTAGGGTGACATGATCTATAGTGTCAACTGTGCCTAAGTGTATGTGATATTGGTTTGGTACCATGATATGTACATTTAATATCTTGAGTGTGTGCGTTTAAGTGTCCGCACAAAAATTCATGGTTAGCATGACATTTGTTCAGTGACAAATTGAAAGCAGTATACACATAGCTCATAGCATGCAACATCCAAACTTCCAAACATAAAACTCCCACGTGTAGGGTTTTTTGGCTAGTCTTTATCCTAAGTTTGGTTCAACTTAGTACCATGAAGATACTATGGAGCGTACCTGCAAGAAAATATAATGCATGATCACGTGTTAGATAACACCCTAGGGAAAAAGCCTACGGCTTATTTACATGAGGTTTACAAATGGGTTGTTGGTGTAGAAGGTTCTTGTTGTGCTAAAATACACTCCAAGCCTCTCCCCAAATGGGTTAAGGGAGGTACATGCGATATGGCAACAAGTGCTCCACCGGCTAGAGTACTATCTTTTCTCAGGGAGGTAGATTAGTACAAGAGAGAGCTTCGATGTAATGGGGGTACCTTAGACTTATGGGCTAATCCCTTCTACTGCAATGCGTTATTATGAATATTTCATAACTAAGAGAAAATGGAATAATGTGATCAATAATTTTCGGCACTTATCCAAAATCTAAAAACTTTGAAAAAACAAGATTTAGAAAAATACACAACAGAGTCGCCACTATGAGCGGGTGACACGGAGTGATGGGCCGAGAGCGTACTAAAAATGAGAGGCGCGGTCCATCGAGGTGTTTGAAAAAGAATTCACTGAGTCGGGGACCCCGGAAAAGTTTGAAAGAGAAAGCGAAAATGTTTTTTAGATTTGGTCAAACCCGAATCCGCCATGTCTTTGTGTAGAGTCACCACCTGGATTAGCTCTTTCTAGGAATTAGAGTCTTGTGAGGCTTAACGTCCGGGGGATGGC
Organism: Euphorbia schlechtendalii; assembly: GCA_949673415.1. Classification (NCBI taxonomy): domain Eukaryota; kingdom Viridiplantae; phylum Streptophyta; class Magnoliopsida; order Malpighiales; family Euphorbiaceae; genus Euphorbia; species Euphorbia schlechtendalii. Next base: position 20,634 of record CATIWQ010078582.1, on the reverse strand, counting down.
CCACCTAGACATAGAGATTCGGGTCCGGAATAAGTTGCTTATTTCTTCATTGTATCACATTATATTACATCTACAGAAAACCGTATTCTCTTAATTATGCATATTTGTACTTAGGTTGTTTTTGGAGTTTATGTGCATGATTTAACGTGCATACAGAAAGTAGTAAATCCATACATCAAGCATTAAATAAATCCATCCATAAAGTTGTAAATAAATGCGAAAAGTAAACGCGGAAAAAAAAATTACAAGGCTTCAATAAATCTGGGGATGCAACTGCCCGCTAACCTATTAATTACATTTCCTCAAAAATATGTGCAATACCTGAAGAAAAAAAATCCAAAATATACATCTAACCTGCATCCACAAAGTTTAGCACAGGGGATATCACATATGTTCGATTTGATTTTAGCGAGGCCCGTGTGGCCTAATTAAAACATCGATGATTTAAAGTTGTTATTTTAAATAAAAATAGTTCATTTTCATTTACACTTATGTTGGTCAATTTTATTAGTGAAAATGACCGCATGGAAAAAGGTGAGGTCTGTTATCCAGGAATAATTTTAATTCCCTCTTTGGGTAATTCTAACATAAAAATTAAAAAGAAATAAAAGAGGAAGAGGAGAATTACAACATTATTTACAATAATAAGGAATAAAAATAATTCCTAGGTCTGCAAGTAAAGATCAAAAAGAGATGAAGCAGAAGATGAGCATGGAATTCACAGTTCTAGGAACTCAGAGGCTTACCATTGCGGTATGAATCCATTTCGTCGTATCCGTTCGATCCCAGGGAGTGTTCCTCGTTCGTTTTGATTTAATTGTAGTTATTGTGGTTTAATGTGGAAAAATAAGTGTTTATTTATCCAAAAAGATAATCAAACTCGGGTTCTAAATTTGTTTTAGACTTGAGAATATCTGAGGATTTTTGAGAAATGTAGGAAAAAGAATGATTTGAAAATAATAAAGATTTTGTGATCCAAATGTGTTTTGGATCTAAATTATTCAAAAGAAATTGAAAAGAAAATATATTTGGTGTTTTTCTCGTTGTCTTTTTCTCTGAAAATCTAATTTTTTTGTCTGAAATTTCGAGCCCCCTTCAATCTAAAAATGTCCTGAATTTATAGAAATTCGAGACGGGGTTAAACTGAGCTAGCCAAAGAGTTTAACCTTGTCAAACTCTTTGACGAGCTCCCCCCCCTCGCTGAACTCCTCAGCAAGGAGGGGTGGCCCTCGCTAAGGAATTCAGTGAGGGTGTGGCCCTCGCTCTCGCTGAATTCCTCAGCGAAGGTGGTCCTCGCTGAGGAATTCAGCTAGGGGGTCCTCTCTGAATTCCTCAGCGAGGAGTTGGGAATTCTTTGGACCACTTCCTTTTTATTTTTTTAAATTAATTTAATTTAAATTATTAAAATATTATATATTATATTATATATATATATATATTTATATATATACAAGTTATATATACCTATATTTCCAAATGACCCAATTAAATTATTTTGGACCCTAAAAAATATTATAAGCCTTTAAATATTTATTTAGAGACCCAAATATTATTTTTAACGAGGAGAACTCCCATTTGAAGATCGTCGGACGGCCAAAAATTTTGTGTTCGAGGATAAATATCCTGAAAAGCCATCATAATTGAACGTGCGAGCTGGAACAAAATCCCGTGCTCATGCATTCCTTAGCTCCTCACTAGTGCTGAGTTGACTTGGTTTTAGCAGGAAACTTCTTCTTGTTGAACTTCCCATCCTTCTTCATGAAAATGCCTAATCAGAAGGGCCATTTGCTCATTAAAATTGCAGCTTGTGGATTCATATGATGAATCAGCTTTCAGGATAATGGATTTGCCTCCTTGCCTTTACTTCTTTTGGAGTCATCGATATATTTCCTTAGGCTCATCTACTGAGTAAGCAAGGTGCCTATCACTCATTATAGATGTAGGTCTTAAGATCATGAGCCTCCTCGATCGCGCTCTTCTTGGCATCCCACTCTAAGGTAAGAGTGCGATGAATCTTCTTCACCAGCTCCTCCTTGGTGAACTCCTTTCCTACCCGCTTCAATTTATTAACAATGTTAATGAACCTAATATACATGGCCTAAATACCTTTGCTGGCACCCATTTGGAACATCTCATACTCTCTCAACATGAGGTAGATCTTAGATTCCTTGACCTTGTCTGTCACCTCGTAGGTACTCTCTAGCTTCTTCCAGATTTCTTACATTGTCTCACAGCTCGAGGCCTTATTGAATTCAATAAGATCTAGCACATAGTGTAAGTAATTAATTGCTGTAGCATTCTCTTTGAGAAGCCTTAAGTCAGCGTTATCGTAATCATCTAGATCGACTGGAACACGTTGCCCATTTCTAACCATAGTAGGAATTCGTGGGCCAAGCTTGATAGTGAGCTATGCTTGCATGATTTGAGATTGTATGAAGATTTTCATGCAATTTTTCCAAAACATGTAGTGATTACCATTGAATAACGATGACCTGGTTACAGACATTCCCTCCTGAAGGAGAACTTTCAGTATTGAGCCAGAACTATAGTATTTTGTAAGCAATTTATGGATCTTTAACTTAAAGATGATTAGTCTATAAGTTGAGCACTGTTTTGATACCACATGTTGGTCCTTAGATGGCTTAATTACACAATAGAGGGGGGTGAATGTTGTTCTTGGTTACTCTTTTATTTTATAAAATATTTACCAAGTTAAAGTTTTTAGATGCACGTGCTGAGTGCTTCGTGCTAAGTTGGGTCTAAAAACTAATAAACTGCTAGGCTTTAATGCTCAGTTTATCTTCAACCTCTAGCTAAGTATTCTACTCAGAGTGGATTGGTTTTTTCAGGCAAAATGATGAAACAAGAGAGATAAATTGATGAATGAGAAATGCAATAAAGGCACATGTAAGTTTAGAACTTCAACACCTAAGATTTTTCCTTGTTCGGCCCCTAGCCTAACTCTAGTCCTTAGATTCCTTTTCGAGCTGTAATCCATTATTGATTTCGTTCCTTCCTTAGGCAGAAAAGTCTTTATAGTAGTTGGAATCTATTACAGAATGTAACTTTCTTTCTAATTACCTCTCATACCAGAGTTTCGATACCCTTCCCAAACCGTCACTCAGTTTTCTTAAAAAGAGTTACTAATAGAGAATTCAAGTTATAGAATGTTGAATTCTTTACAATGTTAAAACTAAAGTGTTTTTTTCTCTATTATAAACATATAAGGAATTCTATTGTTTTCTAATCGCTTGAATTGGAATTTCTTGAAGTTGAGAGTAAATGAACAAATTTTCAGCTCTTTAAGAAATTCAAGGTGATTCACCAAGTTTGAACTTCTACTCTAGTCTTTTATTTAAATTCGAAGGTTTTAAAATTAACCGTTGCAAACTTCTCATCCTGACTGCTCTTCAATTTCTCTTCTCTTCAAATCTTTTGAATGTTCCTGTTGAGACAAATTCCAGGATGTTTAGAGATAGAGATTTTCAACATTGAAGCACAAGATTAATCCATTGTCAAAAACTAGTTTGTCTTCAAGCAATCTATTCTGATAGAGAGACGCTTAAGATGAAATGTGGCATTCTGCCATTAGTTGACTTATTGACGTTTACAAAGGCGCGTGGAGACACTAAGAATGGCGCATGTCAGAGGATTCTTTTTTTCTTCGACTTTAGTGAGGAATCTCCAACATTTCATACTGACACTTTTTGTCTTGTGAGGACCACTAGAATATGTTCTTTAATTTCAACGCTTTTTCACCTGAAAAGCATCAAAGGTATATTCCATTTCTCACAGAAAACGTTAGTAGCACAAGTGTAAAATATTTCTTTAAGTGTCAAAGATGACAACTTTTTCAAAATAAAAGCTAACTTAGCACAGCTGAGTGAATATCTTCTAAACTACGTAATACTAGCACAACTCAGCTTTTCTTACTCTAAGCCATAACTTAATTAATTACTGAGTAAACTGAGTTGTTTTCCCTTAAACAAACTCAATTAAACTTAATTAATTAAGAGTATATTTAGTATTCAATTAATTTCACTATCTTAAACAGTTTGTTATTTCCAAAATGTTTTAAGTACTATAAAGTACTATTAACTTGGGTTCAACAAATACAAACAACAACAATCAATATCCTATAAGCAAAGTATGTAAGTAACTAGTATTGATAAATTCTTCACATATCAATGTTAAAAATAATATCACAATCAATAAAGATATCAATAGAAAAGATAAAGTAAAATGTTTAGAGTTAGAAAGCAAACAAAACTATTTATCCTAGTTCAGCAGCTAGTACTCCAAACCTAGATTCCTTCTCGAGCATTAATCCATTATAAAATTCTTTTCAACAGGTAGAATCAAAACCTCACTTGAAAGTACCCATCTTACAAGTTTGAATATAATAACTAAGTTCCCCAGTACCTATAACCTAAGTAGTGCTTTCTTAATCACAAAATTGAATAAGTTTGTGAAGAAACAACACTTGATCACATAAGATTACACTCTCTTTCTTCGAACCTAATCTAAAGATAATTACAACATAGTACTCAGCTTAATGTTTTTGAAAATCTCTTGGAAGTGTGAAAAGATTAAGCTCAATTTCTTCAGTAGCAAGCGAGATTATCAATTAAGCTCTTATTGTCTTGTGTTGTATCTTCATAACTGATCATGATAAGCTTTTAAAGATAATTTGAAGTAGCTAACTTTGTGAGATAAGGCATGGATCTTCAAGGTCTTCTATCCTTTGTTTTATTTATCTAGAGTGTCTTCAAATGGTTGTTAATCTTTGTTAGCCATTTGATGCTTGATTAGTCCATGACTTAATTTGGTAAGTCTCTAAAGTTTGATGATCACCATTTGATGAATGAAGCTTAATTTGGTAGGAAATCAACACTTGTTAAAGACTTTGCTAAAACTAGTACATGACAGACATATTTTACTTGTTTAATAGCCTTTTTGTCTATTTAAGGTAATCTATCACTAGCTTGTATAAGTCAGCAGCGTTGAGCCTTTTACTTGTTTCTTTTTCATCTTCCACAGTCTTCCTTTTTCATTCTCCAAAGGCTGAAAAGCTTTCTTCAAGACATAAATATATGCACACATACACACAAATGGAAATATGTGTTTTGCTTCCCAATTCCAAGTTAACTCAAAATAGTTTATGTAGATATTTGGCTCATGATTTGAATTAAATATTCAAATGATTAGACATAAATATGGGATATTAAACACATAATACTTAAGCACATAAATATGCATTAGATGTATGAAATTTGACTATAATAAATATGTAGTGCTAAAAAGTAACTTAGTATTAAACATATATAGCACAAACTTGATTATTTGTCTTTTTTCTTTAATTAATTGATTTGTCATCTTCAAAATAATTAGGATAAAATTATACTAAAAATTGGGATTCTAGCAATCTCCCCAATTTTGACGGGGATAAAACAATTATGAAAGATTAAGAACTCCCTCATAATTAGAGCACGAAGATAATGAATTGTGCACGAAACATATTGATCAAAAGAATAAAAATGATTAAAGGAAAGAATGAATATCAGTATATGAAACTCTAAATGATAGGTCTATTGAAAGGATAAATCAATAGTAGATGTGCTATTGAGAGAAGCAGTACATAATAAAAACATAAAAATAAGTAGTCAATCCTAATGAACAACTAATTCATGAAATGGTCCTGAGGCTGCTAAGATGCTACATAAATCAGGGATAATGCATAAAGAAGAGAAAGTCAATGGCAAATCATCAATATCATGGGTTAATAGCAGAAAACAATGTTCATGGTGCATCAGGGTTGTTGTCACTATCCTTCTCACCCATTTTTTCAATAATAAAAGGGTTATGAATAACACCATAAGTGCTAGGGTTAATAGTAGAAAGTGGTGGAATGTTTAAAGCAAGATGAAGATGGATAATTCTTTAGTTAAGATAAGTCTCAATATTGATCATTGAAGAGAAATTTGATGAAAATTCTCCTAGTAAAGAAGTGTAATCTTGAAGATTATCTTGGGATAATTTCCTTATCAGTTTTGAGATCAAAAACCTCAACATCGAAGATTTCTAGATATATGGTTTAACAATCTAATTGATCAACTTGCTCATAAACATAAGTAGAGAATAACTAGCATCCTTTTAAGTATTCAATGAAGCTTCAAACTTTTCTTCAATATTCTCTATCTTGGCAGTATTGCTCATTGATAAGTGTATAATTGCACTTATTATCTTGATATTTTTACTCATAAAATGATGTGGTTTAGAGTCATTTTATACTTCATATAAAAGATTTCACGTGATATGTAGTTGTTTTTTTATGCAAGTGCAGAAACTAGGTGAATCTTGGGAGTGAAATGATCAAAGATTAAATTCTATGCAAAAAGAGAGAAAAAAAGTGCAAAAAGATGCGTGGAATGCAAGGAATTGGCTTAGGATCAAAGTTGTGAAAGATCCGTAAAGTTACAAAGAAGAATCATGAAGAAAAACACATGTCACGATTGTGATACCTATTCGTGGTCGTGACTTGTAATTCTTCACAAATAGAAAGTTACCAACCAATGTTCACGATCATGACATGTAATTCACGCTAGCGACTTCTGACGGTTTTGGATAACTCTTCTCAACTTCCAACCATCGGATAAGAATGATCAACCACCATCAACCACCACCAAATGTCAAAAGAAAAGACACCTTTTGGGGACAATGAAGCCACGTAAAGGTTCCTATCAATTGATGAAAAGGATGAATTCTTGCACCCAATCACATTAAAGATGATGTAACCCTTCACCAATGGACATGACTCTTTGTTTGGATAAACGCAACCCTTCGCACTTTATAAATAGAGTTCCAAACCAACTAATTTCATAATGTGTGATGCATGGGGAATTAATGAAGAAAATGTTTATGACATAGATAGAGAGTGAAAGTTACAGATTTCGCTAGTTCAAAGTGTTAGAGAGAAAATTGTATAAGTGATTCGATTCTTGTTTCGATTACTAGATTTCTTCATATTCAAGCAATTGTTGTATGAGTGTAATTGCAAAGCACTTATCAATAAAATTTTCTATTCTTCAACATTCATTTGTTCAATATTCACAAAGAATAGCATCCTAGAGGAGGTTCTGTATGAGTCGAGATCGAATTCAAAGTAGACACAGGAATTGCGAGAATTGACGACTCCCATTAAAAGAGTGGATACTTTCTAATTCGAAGTTTATGATATGTCTATGTGTCATAACAAGTATTTCATCTTGCATCATTTATATTAATCAAGTTATATGCTTTCAAGTTAACTTTAAGAGTGATTTTGGGGTTAACAAGATTGTGTATAATCACTGGATCTGTGATTATAACGTTATATAGTGAGCCAATATTTTTGGAGTGGTTACTAAGCATAGTATTATTGTTATCTAGGTTCTTATAAGTGTCATAATTAGTTTAATCTAGATTTAGAAAAGTCATTTCATGTGTTGCTTTGCAGTAAATTATAGGATATTTGAGCGTCTAGAACCGAGTTTGTTGAAGTTATCTAGTGTTTAAAACAACTTTGATTATTTTGCATATTTACTCTACTATATTTGTTCTTTGGGAATATCTATATACTTTGCATCTAATCTGTTCATGCATTTGTTCATTTGTCTATTTCCATTCAAAACCCTTAACCTTCAAATCATTATATTTTCTTTCATCCCGTAACTCTATTTGATATCTAAAACCGAATTCATTCCCTGTGGGGTCGATATCTTTCAAAATCACATCGCAACCATATACTTGCAGTTATCATCATTTTTCTATTTGATAAGCGGCACTGACAACACCTATTCATATTTAGAACTTTTATATTATCAGTAGAAAAGTGAGGAACATTCAACATAGCATAATGAATCATGTCAACATTCAACATCTCTTCATCAGATATAATGTGTTGAAAAAGGATGTCAAACTAAAGTATGTTCCTTCAGAAGAACAGCGAGCTGACATATTCACCAAACCATTAGTAAAGGAGAAAAAAATTTTCTCATGCAGCTAATTAGAATGGCAAACCTCATTTGAAAAAAATTCAAGAAAATTGGCTTGGTGTCGAAAATCAAGCCTCAAGTCAACCGAATGAGGTAACATGTATTTAACCCCATTAAATTTTTAAAGAAACAATGTGAGTTCAGTTCCGCAGTTGAAAAAACTCAAAAGCTACTTTTTTAAAAGGATGCTTTGAATTGGAACTGTCCAAATTTAAAACTCACCATTTTACTAAGTTGGTTAAATCTTTGTTCATCTCACCATTTAAATTTAATCTTGGTTTGGGAGAGCGCTACATATTTTCTTACAATTGAAGAGCCTATATAAGAGGCAACTTGTTGGAGAGAAAATGTTACAGGCAATTTCCAATTCTCAAGTGTTTTTGCAAAGAACCCTAATTTCTACTCTCTCAAATTCTCTCAACCTGCAAATGGCGAACACCAAGAAAACCCTCATTCTTTAAGGAGCTTCCAAATAGAACATGTTTGTGCACATAGATGATACAGTTGAGAAAGTCATTTTACCCCATGGAACCGTCTTCACCAAGATCAACTAGCTTGAAGATCAAGAGTTTGGATTAGTGTTTGAGGTGGATTATGACGGTATGTTGAAGAACAAGACCTTACACCAGGTTGTCAGGCAGCAGAACCTAAGTCGATTCCTTCTAATGGACGGTCCTTCCATCAAGGAGTTGATCAGGAAATTTTAAGTGAATCTCTACTCCATTTAAAGGTTTAACATCATTTTGGGAAATCCTTGCATACTATGGATCTGGAGAAATAACAACATCAGGGATGAGCTAGGAGGCAAGGGCTTGCCATGAATTATTGGTGAAGCTGATTTTTCCAAAGACGGGGTCCCTCAACAGCTACACTTACTTCAAGAGGTGCGTAGTCTACCATATGGTTGAAGGTAAGCAACTCAACTAGTCAATGATGATTTCTCATCACTTGACCAAAGTTACCACCGTCTACCACTATGGGTATGCTGAAGAACAAGACCATGCACCAGGTTGTCAAGCAGTAGAACCTAAATCAATTCCTTCTAATGGACGGTCCTTCCATCAAGGAGTTGATCAGGATATTTTAAGTGAATCTCTACTCCATTCAAAGTTTTAACTTCATTTTGATGGTGGAGATCAACAACATCTCCTACTTAATATGCGCTAAGTTGATTAGCAGTCTTCTCAATAAACCCTTGAAAGGGACCAAGTTGAGAAGGAATGGAGATGAAAAGTAAGTTATTGAATCCTTGCATACTATGGATTTGGAGAAATAACAGCATCAGGGATGAGCTAGGAGGCAAGGGCTTGCCATGAATTATTGGTGAAGTAAATTTTTCCAAAGACGGGGTCCCTCAACTTCAAGAGGTGCGTAGTTTACCATATGGTAGAAGGTAAGCAACTCAACTGGCCAGTGATTATTCCTCATCACTTGACCAAAGTTACCACCTTCTACCACTACAGGTATCTGATTACTACCCTTATGAAGGCTATGAGGATGGATATCTCAAACTTCATTGATGAAATGGGAGAGATGTGGTTCTATTGAAGAAAACCTTGGACTTTGACCACTTCAGCAAGTTTAAGAACAAGCAAGTCCACACCAGGTACACTAAGGTTCAAGATGTTAAATTGAAGAAGGTAAGAGTGTAACCAATGTTGTTCTCTGCAAATTTGTCTAAGGAGGATGAAGATGCATTTATAGTGGATTATGATGGGTTAAATGAGGAAACTACAGATGACATTCCTCTGTCAGCTCAGTTGGAACAAATTTCAATAGCTTTTGCTCCCACCTCTCCAAAAGCCAAAGTTGGGGCTCAAAGGGTGAGACTAAGCCCAACAAAAGCAAGGGCAGGAAATACGCCTACCCAAACTCAAGTCAAAGGAAGAAATAAGTTGAAACTTAAAACTCGTGCTCAGAGGGAAGTTGAGGCAAAGCAAAAGGAAGAATAAGAGGATGCAGGGAGCAAGGTGAGGGCATGATCGAAAAGAAGCGTAATTTTGTAGAGCGTAGAGAAGATGATGCCCAAGGTAGCTCCAAGAAAGCTAAAGAGAATCCTAACACTATCAGTCCTGGAGCTACTACAGAATTTGAGAAAGTAGTCTCCAAGGTAAGAGGCATACAAAGAAAGAGAACTACCAAATCTCGCTCTAAAAGAAACGTTCAGATTGTGAGCAACGAGGAGGATGAAGATGACATGGAGGTCATCAACCAAGAAGAATATGCTCTTCATGGGGAAAACATCCAAAGCCCCCTTCACACTTAGTAAACTGAGACACTTCCATCTCAAATTGAGTTACTTGAGGTTAACCCATCCTTGGGTCAAATAGCTAACCAACAGGTACATCAAAATTCTTCCCTTATATCCTTTGTAAATCCTTCTCAAACTCTCTTTATAAATCCTAAACAACCCTCTTTTATATATTCTCAAACACTAACCTCCACTATAATTTCTCTTTCCAAAAATTCTTCTCTTATAAGTTCCCCTATTCATATATCTTCCTCACCAAATAATTCTCAAGAAAACACCACCCATTCTTCATTACCTCCAAATACTGAAACTTCAATCATTCCCTCTCTTGTTAAAACTAAACCAATCTATACTTCTTCTCAAATTGTACAAACCACTTCTACACCTACCCTTTCTTCAAACCCATCCTCTTCCCCTCTAATCCCTCTAATTAGAGAAGTTCTTGAAGATGAGAACTCTGCTTAGAAAGGAAAAGCAGTTGAGTAAGTTCCCAAGGTAAATTTTACAACCAAGGAAGTAACTCCCTCCAGCAGCAATCTAGTCCAATAAGACTTGGCTGATTTGACCATTTTAGCTCAAATTAGGGAGTTAGCCAGGAAGAAATTCCCAACTCTCGAAACAGGCAATGAATTGGATGGTGTAGTAAGCCAAGTGCTACTGGCACAAGAATTGACGAACTTGTCTACGAAGAAAAAGGCAAAGCTTCCTGAGTTTGATTAACACTCCAACATCCCCTCTGAATCCATCTATTTTGAAGAGTTCAAGAAGATTCAAGGGAGCTTGTACACCATAAGGAATCATCTAGCAAAGGAGAGCACGAAAAGCCTCGTGGATAAAATGGCTCTAATCTTAACCGGGCTGACTGACTCTACAGCTCAAATCAACGCATCCATTTCTTTTCATCCCAAGTTATAATATCATTGCAAACACAATGGCAGGAAAAGTAAAAGGTAGCATAAATGCTGCTATGGAACAGCTGAGTAGTTTGAATGCCACCTTGGTAACTCAAACTACGCACTTTCACAATAGCGAGCTATCAAAGCAGATCGGTGTAAATAAGGATCTCGGATACAACATGTGTGAGTGGATGGAGAAGATGTCTAAGTTGATGGTGAACTATGATAAAAATGTTTATCGTGTGATAATAACTATGGAAAATGCTGCTAGGAAAATGGATAAACCAGTGCTCAACTTGGATGCACTTGGAGATAAGCTGGACTCAGCTTGCAAAATCATCAATGAAAATACTGACAATTCAATAAAGAAATCGTAGAAAGCCTTACTTGAAGTAATTAGCAAACTGTTTCCTAGGCCTATTGAGTTCCTTGACCTTGATAAAGGTCTATCAATGCATAAGAAGCTGAATACCTTGAAGGATCATCTTCATGATATTTAAAATAATGTAGACCAGCTGGTGATTACTTGTATGTATGATGCAAGGGACATTGAGTTCACAACCAAGTCTATGAACATCATGTGCCCAAGGATCGTTGATATAGAAGCAAAGCTAAAGATAGCTCTATCTACATAAGATTTAAGAGGTCATGCTTTCAACAGTATTCTCGCTAAGGCTTCGACCAAATTACTCATCTCACCAAGTGTCATCACTTGCTTCTACAAGATCTTAATGATTTGACATCCTTTCACTGAAGGGAAAGGAACAACTAGAGTAAGAAATTTTGCCAGCCATCCTTAGAAAGCAAGAGGATTTTCAGTATGCTCTTGACTCTTTTAATTTGTGTCTTGAACAAATGGTTAAGGCACAGTTATCAAAGGGGGAGAAAGTAGTTGCTCAAAGGATGGCTCAACAGTATAGATCAACAATCTCCCAAAGGCCACAGCATCCTCGGCAACAGCAACACCACCAACAACATCAACTGTGCTATCAACATTATCCCAAAGGTAGCGTATCATCTTCTTCTAACACACATACACTCGTAGATAACCTTATAATAGAATTAGAAAAACTTGTAATAACACAATAGACTGTAATTACTAAGTATAAGATACAATTTGTGTACTGACGAAGTCATTTTATCAATGAATAAATATTGCAAGTTAAATCTATCAAACTTAAGAGCTTCTTAACTTGTTATATTTGTTATGCTCTTTCTGCTAATAAATTGTTGCAAAAAGTAACTAAGACCAACCTTAAGGAGAAGCTGTGTAAAACAGTCCCAAAATAAAAGAAAATTCCTCTAAGTATGGGGGAGTGTAGAACCCAAGTTAATAGTACCTCATAGTACTCAAAAGTTTTGGTGATAGCAATCAATATGGGATAGTAAAAGTTAATTGAACACTAAGAATACTTTTACTTAGTGTAGGAAAAGCCAAGTGTGTGATGATTACTATATAGTTTAAGTTATCATCACTCAGCTCATGCTGAGTTACTATATTTATTATCCAAAAGTAATAGTTTTTGCGGCGCTAATTATTATCATGACACGTATGCTACTAACCACTTCTGTGAAGGAACAGAATATTCCTTTGTTATATTTCAGGAGAAATAGGCACTGAAATTAATAGATTCCTGTGGTCCTCACAACATTAAACGTGGCAGTACAAAGTCTTAGAAATTCCTCATTAGAATCAGAGTATAAGGAATAATCACGTAAAATGTTTCGCGTATCAAAGATCTCTGCGCACATCTCGCAACATTATCAAAGTCATCCAACGGAAAGACGCCATGTTACCTGAAGCGCAAATCTCTCAAAGATCCAGATTGCTTGAAGAAAAATGAGAATTTGGAAATGGAAACAAATCGCACCATAACATTTAATTCCTATTTCTAAACATCCTGAAATCTATCTCCAATGGGAAGATTCGAAAGATTAATTGAAATGAGAAATTGAAGATCTGCGATATCCTCAAAGTTTGCAACGGCTTCTTCTCAGAGATTTACAGTATAAATAGAAGACTGAAGCAAACGTTCAAACTTGGTGAATCACCTTGAATTTCCTACGAGCAAAACCTTGTGAAAATCTTCTCTGGTTTCAAAGAAATTCATCAGCAAGCAACCTGCAAACAATCAATAGTTCTATCAGTTTATAATAGAGAGAATCACTCATAGGATTAACCTTATAAGGATTCAATGTACTATAAGTTGAATTCAATACGTTATTTCTTATTAATCTTGAGTGTCAGTTTGGGAAGGGTACCCAAACTGAGTCTGAGCGGTAGTTAGAAAGGAGGAACTTTTTGAAATAGAGTCTACCCATTGTAAAGGCTTCTCCACCTATTGAAGGAATGAACCACTAGTGGAATAAAGCTTGGAGAGGGTATCCGAGGATTAGAGGTAGGCTAGGGGCTGAACCAGGATAAAATCTCAGATGTAATCGTTCTAACTCTAAGCGATTACCTTCATCAGCTTCTTGCTCATTCTTCTCTCTCATATTATTTATTTGCTTGTTATCTAACTTGCACTGAGTAATCTTTACTCAGTTAAAGGTTGAAGATAAATTGTGAGCTAAGTAGTTTATACGTTTTTATATCGCATTCAGCATGCATTCTCAGCACGCATATAAAAACCATACTAAGTTAACTTAAAACAAAAAAGGTCTAAAAAGTAATCAGTTAATGCATTTGCCCCCCCCCCTCCGCTATTGTTATTAGCCTGTTTACAGACCAACAAGTGGTATCAGAGCAGTTGCTCAACTTTAAGACTAATCATCTTGAGTCAGATCCTTAAATGGCATACAATAACTTCAGCTTGGGTTCTGGTAAGACAGTTCTTCTGAAGGAAGGAATGTTTGTTACCAGACCTCCTCTATTTTATGGTAATCACTATACGTTCTAGAAGAATCGTATGAAGAACTTCATCCAGTCTCAAAGTATGTAATCCTGGCTCACAATTGAGCTTGGCCCTAGAGTTCCTATTAAGGTCAAGAACGACGTCCGTGTACCTATAGATCCAGAGGACTACAATGATGCTGATCTGAGGCTTCTCAAAGAGAATGCTGTAGCTATTAATTTCTTACACTGTGCGCTTGATCTTATAGAATTTAATAGCATAGGAAATTTGAAAGAAGCTAGAGATTACCTACGAGGGGACAGACAAGGTCAAGGAGTCAAAGATAAATCTCATGCTGAAAGAGTATGAGATGTTCTCAATGGCTGCCAATGAAGGTATTCAGAGTATGAATACCCGGTTCATTAATATTATCAAGAGAGGAAGAGCTGGTCAAGAAAATTCTCTGCATTCTCACAGTAGAGTGGGATTCCAAGAAGAGCGTAATCGAGGAAGCTCATGACCTTAAGAACTACAATTATGATGAGCTTATAGGCACCTTGCTGACTCATGAGATGTCGTTGAGAAAGTACTCAGATGATTCCAAGAGAAATCAGGGTAAGGAAAGTAAAGCAATTATTCTCAAAGTAGACTCATCTGATAAGTCCACCAGCTACGACTCTGATGAAGAAATGGCTCTTCTTACAAGGAGCTTCAAACGCTTTATAAAGAAGGATGGGAAGTTCAACAACAAGAAGAAGTTTCCCAATAAATCAAGTCAACTCAACAGTGTTGTGGAGCTGAGGAAGGACTAAGGAAAGAGCTTAATAAGGATATTAAGTTCTTTGAGTTTGAAGAGAAAGGCCACATCCATTCAAGTTGTCCAAAGGCAAAGAAGGACAGATTCAAGAAGAGATTCTCCAAGAAGAATGAAGCTCTTACTGCTACTTGGAGTGATTCAGAAGAATCTTCATCTTCTGATGAAGAAGCCGCTGATTTAGCCAATCTCTGCTTAAATGCTATCAAAAGTCAAGGTGAAAGCTCAGCATCTACCTCTGGTAGAAATTTTTCCACTGTCAACTCCGAAGCTGAGCATGATAAAGGAAAAGCCCATCAAACTGAGGTACATTCTGAAATTCCTTTGTCAATTGAACAATTCACCCAGGCTCTCTTTGATGTTATGAAATTGACTAATAAATCGATGAAAAACATCAAAGAGATAGTGAGGAGAAGTGACGATCTGGAAGATACTAATGCTTCCTTATCGCTTGATATCTACTTTCTTCAAGAAAAGGCTGAAGATTAACAATGTGCTATCAGCAAGCTCAGTAAGAAATTAAATGAGTTGACTACTGAGATATCAATATTGAAGAAGAAAGAGGTTCCTCCTCCAGCTAACTATCAAATTCTAAATAACCAAACTCGCAATTCAAAGAGGAAAAATTCCTCTAAACAAAAGAAAGCGAGCCAGCCCAAGGCAAAAACGATGTGCGATTTTTGTGGGAAAGCTGGACATGTCACAATAATGTGTAAACATAAAAATGGTTATTATGATGAATATGATTGGACAAAAATAAGCACTGCTAACAAAGGAGGACCCAGCTCAAAAGCATGGGTAACTAAGAAAACTTAACTGTTTTGTAGGTGAGCCTTAGATCCGCTGATGACTCTCAAATTTGGTATTTGGATAGCGGATGCTCAAGGCATATGACAGGAGATGAAAGCTAGTTCATCTCATTGGAATGCAAGAGAAATGGAAGTTTCAGTTTTGGAGATAACCAGAAAGGCAAGATTGTAGGTTGCGGAACTAGTATCGTCTCTCCCTCAATCGAAGAGGTATCTCTAGTCAAAGGATTGAAGTTCAATCTGCTCAATGTAGCGTAGCTCTGTGACAAAGGCAGGAAGGTTATTTTTGACTCAGCAAGATGCTCAGTAATTGACAAAGGATAATGTATGGCTATAGCACAGAAGGTTGGGTCATATCAATATGAACATTCTATTTAAACTGGCCAAAAAGCAATTAGTTGTAGGGTTACCCAGCATCAGTTTTGAAAAGGACAAACTCTGCTCTGCTTGTTAGCTTGGTAAGTTAAGAAATTGTTTAGATCTATAAATCACGTAATAACTAAGCAACTGTTGGAGTTGCTACACCTAGACCTCTTCGGCCCAATTCAACCAATGAGTTTGGGTGGTAAGAGATTCACTCTAGTAGTTGTAGATGACTTCACAAGATTCACATGGGTAGTCTTACTGAGTAGCAAAGATGAGACTTATGAATCTTTTATCAATCTCAGTAATTGGATAATGAACGAACTAGGAGCTAAAATCTATAGAATATGAAGTGATCATGGACGTGAATTCGAGATTTCCCATTTCAAAGAATTCTGTTCAGCTCATGGCATTGAGCACAACTTCTCTTCTCCTTATACTCCTTAATAAAATGGGCTTGTAGAAAGGAAGAATAGGACAATAGTCGAAATGGCTCGATCCATGCTGAGTGATAACAATTTAACAAAATACTTTTGGGGAGAAGCTGTTAACACAGCATGTTATATCTTGAATCAGGTTTTAATTAGCCCAACTCTTGAGAAAACTCCCTACGAGATTTGGAGAGGGCGCAAGCCTAATATTGGTTACCTCAGATCCTTTAGCTGTAGATGTTTTATTCTTAACACCAAAGAGTAATTAGGAAAGTTTGATCCTAAGTCTGATGAAGGTATACTCAACTAACAGTAGGGCATATAGAATACATGTTAAGCGAACTGACCTTTTAGAAGAGTCTATGCATGTAAATTTTGATGAAACTAACATTGCAAAAAGACATCCAAATGAAGAAGACGAGGGAGCCACTCAGTTATCAAATCAACTCATTACGCATCAAGCTGAGCTACCCAACTCAGCTCAGAATCCCCCAGCTGTGGAAACCAAAGATGATGATGAAGATCTCTCAATCAACTTTAACGATGGCAAAGATCAACCTCTACCTTAGCATCCAATTATCGATCCTCTAGCAACTGCACCCATCGCAACCACCCGCTTAATAGCATAGTCGATGATGTTCACAATCCAGTAATGATGAGAGGATAGCTAAGTTGTATGATGAGTCATCCAGCATTCATATCATTGATCGAACCCAAGAAGTTTGAAGATGCAGAAGGAGATGACTATTGGATGATCGCAAAGCAAGAGGAAATTGATCAATTTAAACGTAATGATATCTGGGATTTAGTTCCTAAGCCTAAAGGAAAATCAATAATTGGCACCAAATGGGTTTTCAAGAACAACCTTGATGAAGATGATAATATTCTCAGGAATAAGGCCAGACTTGTCACTCAAGGCTACAATCAGTAGGAAGGCATTGACTATGACGAAACCTATGCTCAGTAGCGAAACTTGAAGCCATTCGAATCCTTTGTGCTTTTCGCATCCCATATGAATTTCAAACTGTTTCAAATGGATGTTAAAAGCGCTTTCTTAAATGGATTCATTCAAGAAGAAGTATATGTTCGCCAGCCTCCAAGATTTGAAGATGCGAAAAATCCAGAGCACGTTTTCAAACTAAAGAAAGCCCTTTAAGGATTGAAGCAGGCCCCAAGAGCATGGTATGAGAAGGTGACCAATTTCTTAATCAGCAAAGGTTATGAAAGAGGAAAAGCAGATACGACTCTATTTATCAAGCGAAGAAAAGAAGATGTGCTGCTAGTCCAGATATACGTTGATAATATTATATTTGGAGCAACTGATGAAACGATGTGCAGGAATTCAGCAAGCAGATGAAAAGTGAGTTTGAAATGTCTATGATGGGAGAATTGAACTTCTTTCTGGGTCTTCAAATCAAACAAATAGATGATGGCATTTTCATCAACCAGTCTAAATACGTGAAAGAAGTTCTGAAGAAATTCGACATGGTAAACTCAAAGTCTATGTCCACTCCCATGGCCACTGACACAATTTTAAGTAAATATGAGGCTGGAAATTCAGTAGACAGCAAACTCTACAGAGGAATCATTGGTTTTCTTCTTTACCTAACTGCTAGTAGACCAGACATACAATATGTTGTATGCTACTGTGCTTGCTACCAAGCTGATCCTAGAGAATCTCATCTAGCAACTGTGAAAAGGATTCTCAGGTACTTGCAAGGTTCAATTGAAGCAGGGCTATGGTATCCCAATAGTTCAGACTTCACTCTTAGGGGATTCATAGATGCAAATTATGGAAGGGATGAGTTGGACAGGAAAAGTACAACAAGAGGATGTCACTTCCTTGGAGAATGTCTTATCTCTTGGTATAGTATGAAGCAAACTTCAGTTGCGCTGAGTACAGATGAAGCTGAGTACATGGCAGTAGGAAGTTGCGTATCTCAACTCCTGTGGATAAAACAGCAATTGGAAGATTATGGAATTAAGTCAAATTGCCTCAAAGTCATGTGCGATAACAAGAGTGTAATTGATTTATCTAAAAATCTAGTGCAGCATGGAAGAATGAAGCATGTCAACATCAGGCATCACTTCATCAGAGATCATGTACTGCGAGGAGATGTAAAGCTTGAATATGTTCCAACAGACAAGCAGCGTGCTGACATCTTCACCAAACCTTTACCAAAGGAACAATTTAGTACGCTAAGGGAATTGATCGGTATGAGTAATCCACAATGATGAAGAAGATAGAATTCATCAGAATTTTTGGCTAAGTATTGAAAATCAAGTATGAGAGGACACGTGGTCAACATCATCAAAGTTTTTAAGTAACTACGTAAGTTTTTATTTGGGGTTAAAATTTCAAATCTCTACATTTTTAAATGACGTGGAATAGAATTGGAACAGTCATTCTCTAAACTCACCGTTTTACTAAGGCGATTCATTAGATGTTAATCTCGGCGTTAATTATCCAACTTAAGCTAAGATATGACACGTACCCCCCTAAAAATGGGTTTCTGCCTATATAAGATGATCAGTTGAGAGAAGGAAGATTACTTACTTTAGCAATTTCAAAACCTTTAGAGCATTCAAACCCTAATTCTCATTCCCTCAAGTTCTCTCATTTTTCAAAACTCAAATGGCGAGAATCGAAACCGCTTACAGACTCAAGAACATCACTATGATGAAGATTGTGGTAGACAATCAAGGAAAGACGGAGAGAATTACTTTAAAGGCAGGAATCCATGTCGCCAAAATTGCTTGGGAAGATAACCTAGACTTTGGACCAGTCTATGAGGTTGATTATGAAAGTTTACTACTGAATAAGATGATGCACAGAGTCATTAAGCAACAGCGACTCAGTGCTTTTCTGAAGATGGAGGGTCTAGCAGTAACAGGACTCATGAGAGCCTTCTACACTCATTTTTACACTATTGAAGGCTTCAATGATGTCTTGTTGATGGAATGTCTATGTAAGACAACGCTAATTTATACCAGGCTCATTGGCAGCATTCTCAACATGCCCAATTCAAGCACTCAGCTCTGGCGATCTGGTGATAAAGATGTTGTTCTTGTTCCTGAAGATTGGGAACTCCCCGCAAATTATGTGTCTAGGGAGATTGTTGCCAGCGGGATGTCTTGGGAAGCTAGGATATGTCATGAGCTAGTAGCGAAGCTGTTGCTGCCAAAGACTGGCTCGTTGACTAGCTACACCTATTTCGAAAGGTGTGTGGTCTACCATATGATAGAGGGTAAGAAACTTAATTGGCCAGTGCTGATACTTCATCACCTGACCAAAGTGACTACCATCTATTACTATGGTTACCTCATATCAGAGATAATGAGGGCAGTGAAAGTCGACTTGGGCGAGTTTTTGGGGGAGTCCGGTAGATCAATTCTGCTAGTGAAGAAGCTGGAGATGTAGCCAATCCAGCAAAAAGACAATAAATGAAGATAAGATAGAAATCGAATAGTGTAGTGGGAATATGTCCCCACCAGTATTATCAGAATAATTACTACTTGTTAAGCAAGAAAAGAAAATGTTATAAAAGAAGAAGCAGAAATAAGATATTGTATTGTTTTCTGCATATAGGTAGAAGCAATCTATTAGTATAATTTTATAAGTTTTTAAGTATTAAGCTTTTGATTATATTTTTTTTGTAATCTTTTGGGTATTAGTAAGCTTGTGACAATAATTTTGTATTAGTTTTGTAAATTTTTAAATATAATAAAATATTTTAAGCCGGAGTAAATGGGTTATTTATATTTAAGTTTGCTAACGGTTCTCTAAAATATAATTTGAAAAATCTCTTAAAATCTATTTTGATTTCAGAATAAACAACAGGCCTTGGGAAAAAAGGGCAGTATGGTTGTAAGTCCCGACTTAAGTACTAGTTGGATGAGTTTAACTAGAATGATAAAAGAATTTTAAGAAATTCTATCAAAGTGTAATTTGGAAGATGAAAGCAAATTTTAAATAACCTGTAAAAAGTAAATTATTTTAATCAAGGAAATTTTACAAAGGAAAATAAAAGCTTGAAATTTAAAACCCTACCAAAAAATCTATTTAAGATTATCTGGAAATTTAAAATTCTTTACTTGAGCAGTTAGAGTAATCTTAAGCTCTTGTTTAGATAGCTTATCCCAAGCTATTCATAGTCCTGTGAAAGTATTTCCAGATTGGGTGTTTTCAATGGGTTTTTCTTT
>CATIWQ010078572.1:0-17158 GCA_949673415.1 Euphorbia schlechtendalii | reverse complement strand
CATTTCCAAGCCACTAAAAACTTTTTATTTTAAATTTTCATTATACTAAATGAAAAAATAACCAAGTATACATATCTTTATAAAAAAATATATACATGCCAAATTTTTATCTAATTACATTATTTATTTAACATTTTTAATTTTTAATTTAATTCATGATTGTTAAATTTAAAACTTTAATATGATAATATATATATTTTAATTATTAATTTAACGTATAAATATATGATAAATAAAATTATTATTCGTCGGATCGAGCTCGGCCCAGGTTTGAGTATTTACATAAAAATCAAACCCAACTCATAGAACATCGGATTTTTACCGGTTCGAACTTGGTGAAAGTACGAGTGTCCAAGCCCGACCCATGAAAACAGACTTGGACTAGACTCATTGAGCCCCAACCGAGTGAATAGGTCTAATCATAAAGCTTGATGCCTGCCGATCATATTATCATTCTAGAATTCATTTTGAGGTCAGATTTTACTACACCACACGACATAACGGGAGATGAGTTTTAAAAATGGGTGACTTTAAGAGATTTTTATTTATTACATTAATTAAGTTCAAATTAATCAGTATATTTCTAAAATTAATCGAAAAAGTTCAATTTCTAACATTTACAAAATGTAAAACTCTTATCGTACTTTTATAAATTTTTTGATTGAAAGAGTAAGTACATTGATCAAATAGAAGCCGGAAACAACTCTAAAAAAAAGTGGAAGGTTATAAAATCGTATATTCCTACTAGCTATTCTAAATAAAAAATGCGTAACATGATTTGCACACATATTAACAAAGACTATTTGAAAATTAGCAAAATTACTTATATTGTTAATTATTCTATATACGTTAAATTTCTAGCATGTATGAAATGTTAATTTTATTATAATTTTATAAAATTTTAGATTACTTTTGTTTGTATGTTTGTTGTCCAATATCTCAAAATGTCAAGAGGAGTCATGCATTATAAGCTGTGAAACAAAGGTAACATTTATATGTAACGGATTAATTTACATGGTTTGTGGAGAAGTACAAAAGCAATTAAGCCATATAGAGTACATAACGTAGCCGAAAAATAAACAAAAGGTGGCCATGATAACGCAACATAAAAATTTTGAATTACAATAAGCTTGGCCGACCTATCATGTGAATTTTTATCTTTCACATGCTACAGTTTTATGCACTTAAAACATGTGATCAATTTAATGTGTGGCTGGAAATTTTAACATAAATGCATGCTCTCTTAATAAATATTAATTTCTCTTCAATTGTTTCCTATATAAAGCCACAGCAAGGCTCAGATAATAGGCACTTAATTTACCTTTAAAACTATTCCAGGCTTAATAAGATTCTCTACCTAAACTAAAATGTTGGTTGCACTGCAAGTTGATACCACTATTATGAGAAACATAAACAAATTGGCAGAAGTTTTGCACCTTCTAATTATTTCAAAACGAGTTGAATTTTTGGTTTGGAAACGTTCTAAATGGTTACTTAGCAAATGGTGCAAAAGAGATAGGTTTGTTAAGCTCGAAAATCGAATTAAGGATCGCAAAACATAGACAAAACAATCTTTTCAGGTAATGAAAGTCAACGAGGAAGCTTTAATAAGCTAAACAATCTCATATTAATTAATCAATCACTACATAATTCTGCGTGGTTTGATTAATATATAGAAATTAATAATGTGAGATTGAAATTAAATGATGCATGTAGAGGTATGGCTTTGGAGAAGTGGAAATTAAATCATGTGAAGACTTGGTTGCAACTGTTTTTCAAAAAAAAAAAAAAAAGAGACTTGGTTGCAACCATAGCAATAGTTAGGTTAAGGTCAAGATTATGCCTATGTTTAAATATGGTTACTTAAATAAAAGCCATAGATCAATTTTGCTGTTTTTAGTTATCTTTTAGCCTTCAGTTACGTGTTCACTTCTTATAAGTTAAGTTTGGCAATTAATCATTTGTTGTTGCTCTCTCCATACTTCTCTTTTTTGGAGATACATGAAAAATAATTCCACAAGTAATTAACTTGAGTTTTCTTTTCGTTTTTGATGGAAAAGTTTTCTTTTATATAAATGAAAGAATTCTTCATTAATTCAAGTATAAAGAATTTTAAGCAACTAAAAGTTTCTTTTATAAAGAAGCCAAGAAGGCCAAGGGTGAAAATTAAAAAAATTAAGTTGATCCATTTTGTAAACTGTTGTATGTGTTTCTCTTTCTTTTCAGTTGCTTTATATTTGCTTTTGGATGACGAAATGTAACAAATCGCATATTTAATTGAAATAGAAAGAATGTTATAAACAAATATATAGATGTTAATAGAATGCCTAACTAATAGAGATTGGCACATACGAAATGATATTTAACTAACTTTTCCCTGCATGTGCGATATATGCAAGCACATGATACCAATCTTAATACATTCTAAAATTGAGAAATTACATTGATCTATTTTGACGTGAAATTGAGCTTTAAAAATAAATATTTTTACGTGTATCATGTCCCTAAATAATAATCACGTCGAATTATTTTATTGAAAATCCAAAATATATTAAATGACCCATTCTCATCATAAATTCTCATACAACTATAGGAGAGATCTCTCTCACAACATGTATTTAAACCACCTATAATTGAGACTTATAAATAGTTCTATAGAAAAAATTCCGATGCAATTGTAAAAATTGAACAACGTTTGCCATGAAATTACTCTACAACTACATATTCAATTAGTTTTGTTACAAAATGTTAGGCTGAAATATCCTGTAACAGTTGAGATGGTGAATATATACTAGGATGGGCTCACTTTAGGCTTGGGCAAAAACATGCTCATGGATTTGATTTCGAGGCTCTATCATTTATTTCCAATTTTATATTTATGACTAGTTTGGTTGATGAAATGATTGGAATAGAAGAAAAAATGAATAAAAAATATTAAATACGGTGAAGTATTTGCTTTTAATTTGGATTAATTATTCTTAGTTATTATATAAATAATGGAAAAGAATAGTTATGCCATGATTCCCATAATAAACATGAACTCAAGATTTATACTCCATTATATATTCAACATTTATTTTTCTTATATTTAACGAAATAATTAATCCATCAACCGAACAAACATTTAAAGTTTCTTTCAGAGCAAGCTTTTTTCATATATTTGTTCCACGTTTCAATAACCCATTTATATTGTTAAAATCCCTTGAAAACAATTTAAAGTGGTACAAACACACACATCTCCACATTGTTTTTGTTAAATTTTGAACATAAAGCCTCACATATTTACTTTTGTATTTTTAACCATAAGACATCATATAATGGAGATATATTTTCATACTCATACACGCATAAAATTTCTCACTTCTATCTTATCTAGGACTTCGGTATTTCCAACACACATTCATATATGTATAGATACCAACAAGTCAAGTAAATTTTTTTCAAAAAAAAAACAAGTCAAGTAAGTTTCTTAAAAAACGCCATGCATAATAAGTTCGATGTTTAATATATATTAGAAGGCAGACATAACACATCATTTTAGAGTAGTAATTTAAGTAATACAGAATGTATGAAATATAAAAAATACCAAATCCAAACTATTTCCCATATCTAATCCTCATCATCCTGCAGATAGTAGGATTATTTAACTAATTATTCTGATACCTGTATTAATTAAATAATTAATTAATCAGAATTAAGTAATTGCATGGACCAAAGATCTTCAATGGTCCAATAAGTTTCATTGGAATGATCTGCAGGTGGCAAATTGACAGCTTGGAAAGCATTGTCAATGGGGAAATTCATATTATTATTAGGATTAATTAAAGACGACGATGAAGGGTAATTAGGAGGTGAATAAGTATCCATAACTTGGCTGCAGCTGCTTGAGCTTCCATTTTCATTCATTTGACTTCCAGCTTCGGCTTCTGCTTCTGCTTGCTTTATGTGCTTCTGAATTCGTGTTCTCCAAAAATTCTTTATCTCATTGTCTGTCCTTCCTGGCAAATGCTTTGCGATCTTCGACCACCTGTTTAATGTTAATTAATCACCACTAATATTGATTAAGTCTGCTTAATTACATTCATATGATTTGGTATGCCAAACCACAAACATGTAAGTTTACGTGGTGGGTTATGCATTAGCCCATGTTCCATGGCTACAAACAAATAAAAAGGTGAAAGTTCAATACTTCACATGCCACTCTATTTAATTATTTTCAATTTTCCTTTAAGACTATATGGTTAGCAACAAAATAAAAAAATATATATAAGCTCAAGCAATTTATGATTCTCACTTAATTTATCAGGGCATCAAATTTTAAACTGAATTTTATATCCAAAAACAAAATGCAATGTTCCTTAAGGTGAAAAAGGCCACGTTGAAGACAAAAATTAAAAGGGCTGACTTTGTGCAAAGTAAGGCAATAAAACAAGCGCATTGAAGTCTACTTCAAAGCAAAGAAAAGCAAAGCAAAAGTGAACATGTGACTATTTAAATAGGATTCTGCAATTAATGGCAACTTTTATTGCCATATCTATTGCCATCCAAATTTCAATTTCTGCCCATACCAAAAAACTAGTTAGTCTTTTTTTTAAGAAACAGTGAAAAGCAGATAATCACCTTTGTTGGTTGCAAATTTTTTTTCACGTGGTTAATAAATTCAATAGTAAAAAAATATTGCCAAAAATTTTCACAAGAAAGAAAAAGTTAAATTTGTTTTACCTTGGAAAATTGATCCATTATTCTTCATGCATCTAGCCCCCAGTAATACACATATTATATGGGTTCTCAAAATTTTATCAATTTGAATTTGAAATATAAAACATACCAAGTCAATATGCAATTTTTAAAATATTGTTTTTTTTCACCAAAAAAGTGTTATGTTTTTAAAAATTAAAAACAGATCCTCTCGTAATCGGAGATGTGGACATCCCCATCACTTCTTGATCAAACAATTGGATCTTGATTTTGGATAATGTGGATAATAGTCATATGTACTACATGGAAGATAGGTCCACTTGGAATGATGTGTTCGATTATCAAAAAGAATAAATCAATTTCGAGCCAGTATGAAAAAAGAAAGCAAAAAAAAAACCATCATCATAACCATAAAATTATTTATTTTGGCTTCAAATAATAAAATAATGGTTTTTTTACAGCCACAAGAAATTTAAGAACACGTTTATTTCACAACAATTTGTTTTAGCCAAGAGTTGTTAATCCCCATGTGTGACAAATCAATCTCTTGGCCAAGAAAAACTGAAACCCCACAAATTCCAGTCTTTGTGTACTCATTTGATGACTTCAACTATATATATATGTTCAAATCGAACATTCTCATGCATAGAGTAGTGCAAAAATGCACATATATGTATATATATTTTTCATACTATATGAAATTTGTATGTACCTATTTCCCCACTTAGCATGAAGTTCCATGATCAATAGTTGTTCTTCGGGTGTTATGTTTCCTCTCCGCACATCCGGGCGGAGATAGTTCAACCATCGAAGTCTACAGCTTTTTCCAGTACGCTTCAAACCTAACATAAAATTTTCATGGTTTTGGTTACTACTAGCTCAGATTTATTTGGGAAACAAATAAAAATGACAAAATGCATATAAAAAGGCTTGCAAAACAAGTTACCAGCAGCTTTTGCAAGCGAATTCCAAACTCCTTCGCCGTGGTTGGCGATGTAGTTGATCAAGATCAAGTCTTCTTCCATGGTCCATGGTCCTTTTCTCACATCAGCTTCTTGTGTGTTGCTATTGCAAGGTCTTTTATCCATTTGTTATGTTTTTTGGAGGAATTAAGAAAAAAGAAAGAGAGAAAATGGTGTGAAATATAATGAGAAATATTGGATAGTAGATGTTAGGTTTTATAGAGAAAAAAACTATAATGTGAATTTTGTTTAAATGTAATAAAATATAGTAACTTATAGGAGAGTCTGTGACCTAATTATGTTAGTAATAGCTGGCCATATATCATGCATGGTTTCTGTAGATATTTATATAATATATTTGCATGCATGTTAATATAACATAGTTATAAAAACAAACTTGAACACCATTATATATACCATTATATTATATAAACACGCTGTTGTGGCATTGATTCGCAAGCTCAAATTTATTATATATCATGTGCAAGTAACAAATATTCAAAATAATCAATACAAAGTTATGAAAATTAAAAATAGACTGTAAAAAATTAAGATAAGTGAAATTCATAATAGTAAAAAATATATTATAAGTTATGGAAGAATAGTTTCGCATCATATGATTAGAGTTTCTTTATTCAAATAATAAGAAACAACAATATTTTCTACTAAAAACTTTACCTAAATTACAGTATCCAAAGTACAATATGATTTCTTACTCTCAGGTAGATGAAAATATTTCTTAGCCTTTGAAAGTTCTAGGTAGACATATTTGTAGGTAAGACTCATCTACCAAACAAGTGAATTTGTACTATGGATAGATTTATATAAACTCCTATAAGAAAAAGATAGAATTACGTAGTATACTTTGACATCATTTTTCAATCTTAGTTATTTATGATGTGAGATCTTTGATAACATTCTCTCCAATGAAAAGTCGTGATTCTAAATACAATGACATCCAATTATACATTTTCCCGAATTCTACATGAATTACCGGCCAATAAAGGGGCCTCATATAAGAGGTTCCCGGTGGCAACTAGATGCCCAAACTCTCCCTCCACCAACGCGCAATTGAATCTAGATCAATTGTCACATATTAACAGTTTTTTTATTATTCTTCTTTAAGACCCAATGTCTAACCTTATCTAGTCCAAACTTCACAAGTCTTAATTAACATAAGAGTCTTATCTAATAGCTCTAACTTCACAAGTCTTCAATAACACAAGGAGTCATAAATTAGCTATACGGACCTTATAATGCTACGATATCGATATCATGAAAAGACTGTATGGATACATGTCTTTCATATGTATGAATTAATTTTTTGGGGGGATTATTGGAAGAAATTGTATTATTTAATGTTAAGATCTGATAATATGATTTTAAAGAATAGGCATGTGACGTAATTAGTTGAATATAGAAAGTATTGACCTTCACTATCACATAATACAAAATCAATTATCAAGATATCTATACTTATTATATACCACTTTTTTTCCGTATATTTATTTTGGTAGACTTTTTTCCATATATTTTAATGTGACATGTTCAAAAATATTTTAATGTGTAATAGGCTTAAACTGATTTTTACAGGTCAAATATATAGCTCGACCTATCTCCTTAATTTCCGAAATACATTGTCGTCTATTATTTATCATTTATAGTTTAGTAACCATTAAAACTTATTTTTGATAAATCAAAATGGCATTGGTTATCACTTGACAACAAAGTTACTTCTAGCCACTCACAAAAGGGGCTATGAACAATTACTATAAACTTGAGCACGACCAATTAATTTTAAACCTCAAGTTTTAGAGGCAATTAGATGCCAAACCTTTTAATTGTCAAAGAGTGTCTTTGTCCTAAGACTTATCCACAAATATTAATGTGTGGCTTGCGATTGATTGGATTAGGTTGTCTTTAACCCTATGTGGTATGCAAAACAAAACTAAGACAAATCCCCTTTCTGAAATTAAGGTTATTAAGCTGAGTTTCTCTCTTTTTTTTTTTTGACGTGATCAGGTTTACACTCCAATTATCACTTTTTTTGTCCAACTATCGTCACTATTCCTATTAGTTGGCAAAGCATTTCATATTTATGTAAGCAAACTTTTATTGTTGGTTGGCAAAGCATTTTGCATTTATGTAAACAAACTCATAGTTTACAAAAAGAAATTTTGGCTATAACTAAATCCTAAACTATTATTACAAAAATTAGATTAGTGCGGAGGAATTTTATGCGCATTGATAGCGCCACAACAAAAGCGTGGTTAAATCTTTGATTTGTGAAAAAAAAAACTCAATTCACTAATTATTTGGTTAATCGAATTTCATATTTGGAAGGGGAAAAAGGAAAAACATAGAGGAAATCCTTCATAATTTAGATAACTTATGACATGAGAATCAGAAGTCAGTGAAAGTCGATGTGTCAAAACTGTAGAATTCCTCTCTATCAAAATATTGTTTAGAAACATAAAAGTAATCTATAAATCGAATTGAATTATGCATTCAACATAGATAGTTTGAATAAAATATAATACAAATATTTAGAAAATCCTAACATAATCTGATCTCGTAAAGTTTTCAAATCCAAGCTTCTCAAGTGATTTGTAAGAGAATAATTATGAATATATTTTTAAAACAATATTCAACAAATAACTCCTGGGAGTCTTTCTTAAGAACATTTTGATCAAGTCCTCAAACTATGAGGTAAGCGTGAACATGCTAGAAGCATTCAAATTTGGGAGAGATTCATCTGACCAAGCATCAAAACCACAAAAGCATAAATTATATTAAGACTAATTTAGTGAAGAAGCACAAGTTGAATCATTCAAGCCAGAGGAAAATTCAGAATGACAGTCAATAATTGCCATTCCCAAACAAACGATTTAAGTCAACACCTATAATTCTACTTCAAACTGCAAGAGATAAATATACTAGCTAAGACAGTACAAACCCATATCTTATATATAAGTATATCAAAACATTCTTCTATAAGAAACTTTTGCATAAAAGCAGAATTACCAAAATTACAAGTCTCAAATTCTAGACGACACCATTTTCCTTGAACTTCTTGATTTAAGCCTGTATGCAAAAGAAGGGAAAGAAAGAAAAAAGAGGCAGTCACTACACCTGATTAAACATTTCCAGATTTCAATATAGTATCCGACTATCAATTATAAATATTGTTTTGAGTTCTCTATCCACACTTCATTACTCTCCAAGCTACTTGCAAATATTTTTAACTAGTATGCATTTTTGCAACCATTACTAGTTTTTTGTACTCACCTTGCTTGCAATGTTGTTTGAAAGCCAGTCCAATCCTTCGTACAGCCCCTCTCCAGATGTTGCACACGTGCTCTGGATGTACCTAAAAACCAATCATCATAATTTCAGTAATGATTAAAAAACCCCACCCACTATTACGAATTTGAATTCTGGCCATGATTGGTAAAAAATTATCACTTCTACCCATTAGTCAGATCCTAGTTAATTGATTCAGTTTTTTAATTAAACAGAGGCTGAAAATTAAGATGGCATGCTTGATGAGAACTTAAAATCCAAATTTCACATTTTATGATCAACCACCAGGCACCCTGGCGACCATCATCCTCAATTAGTAGAAAATTTCATAAATTAACAATAACCATTCCTTACACTAATGTTTATTAGCAAAATTTAAGAGGCATCTAGATCTTTAAGATATGCATTTACCAGTGGCGCTGACGGAGAGAATGAAGCCCAAGCTTGTCAGTTATTTCAGCAGCATTCATTGCATTGGGAAGATCTTGTTTGTTGGCAAACACGAGCAAGACAGCATCGCGAAGCTCATCCTGCAACCAGACCAAATTACATCAAATGACCTTAGGCTAACCGGCATGCTGAATTTCTGATAAAGATGGATGGCCATGTAAAAAACTAAGAGCATGTTATAGATGGAAGATTGCCAAGAATTAGGTCCTAATCTTCCAATTTAGTTTCAGTACAGTTGAAAAGAACAGAGCCTTGATCACATAAAACAGGTCAAAGAGAAGAGGAATTATCTTGTAAACTTCTCTTGCTTCATAAAAAATGCTTTTAGCGATGCATATTTATACAATTGCAGACACCCTGTGCACTGGCAGGAAGTTCCACTAACATCTAATAATCGTCATCCGCACCAAGTTATAAATTTTAGGTGTGGATGCGGAACACTAATGTCACATCAATAATATTAAGAAGCCATGATGCACAGCATGCGTTGAAGGAGAAATGAGCAAATGAATGAGAGGAAGAAAACCTTAAGCGAAATGAAACATGGACAAACTTTGGTTACTTTGTACTAAGGCTTGAAAGCGGATGGTAATTCAACTAAAACTTGATTAAACAAGCAAACATCTAACCATCAGTTTCAGTGTTCCACTCAAAACAAATAGTAGCAAAATTAGAAATAATGGTAACTCATAGTAGCAAGCATCAGTAAAAAAAGGTAAAATAGACACCATGGTTAAAAACAGAGATTATAGAATAGCACACAAAGAAAACAGAAACATGAAAAAATGGTGTCATACCTCATTCAACATTCTGTGCAACTCGTCCCTTGCCTCAACAACTCGATCCCTGTCATTACTATCCACCACAAAAATAAGACCCTGAGTGTTCTGGAAGTAATGCCTCCACAAAGGACGGATCTGAGATTGTAGAAAAGAAATCACTTCTCACTTATGCATTGCAAACACAAAAGCATTATAATGTGAAGCCAAAAAATCATGGATCCATATTTGATTACTAACTATAAAGATGCCTGAATGATTTATTTAATATATTAGTCTGAGTCTCTAAGACAACACAACAAACCCAATCTGCACAACCATATTCGTGTTATTTCTATACCTAATTGAACCAAAACATAAGCTACCTGAACTGAAGACATCATCTAGTTAATGAAGCCTCACAGATCTCTACAAGTACCTTATTGTGTTTGGACATTAGAGTGAATTAACATTTCCTGAGGACGGAAACTGACATAACATAACACACTATTGGCATAATCTGATTGTACTGTACCTTGTCTTGACCACCAACATCCCACACAGTGAAGCTGATGTTCTTGTATTCCACTGTCTCCACATTAAAACCTGCAAAGCAGAAAATTATATTAACGACTCTAAATATAGCAAACTAAAATATTTTCAAGTCTATAAAAAAGTTTATGTTTAATTATTCAGAAAAAAAGTTTATAACATCTAAAAGAAGTGAAAATAGAAATGAAGCATGTTTACCTCTACCAATTTCAACATCTTTCCTCAAAATAATTGAGCTCAATATGTTCCTGACTTACTGATGAAACTTATTGATTCAAATTATAAAAAAACCTTTAAAATTCACTTTCTAAGTCTTTCTATGCAAAATAATGAACCACTGTGAAAACAAATGAAATCAAAATATAAAGGGAAGAACGTGCAATAGTAGCAAGCAATCACATGCCTCCTAAACCAAATTATATAAGACTTACAGCAATCATGGATCATGTACACAAAATGAAGAGACGGCTATCTATTTCACATACAGTATATATAGGTACCAGTACATCAACTTATAACAACCAGTGACACCTAAAAAAGCACAATCATAAATCATCAGACACAATACTGATTTAATATTCATTTATTTGGCCATTATACCGATCACTGATCATCAAAGTGAAATGAAATGGAGACACATACAATCAAAACGAACTGAATAGACAGAAATAAGAGCTTACCGATGGTTGGAATAGTGGTGACGATTTCTCCAAGCTTGAGCTTGTACAAGATGGTGGTCTTACCAGCAGCATCGAGACCCACCATGAGAATTCGCATCTCCTTCTTAGCGAAAAGACGGCTAAAAAGCTTCGTAAAGGACAGCCCCATCTTTACTCCTCTACCTCAGCCCTATTCAACAAAGAAACAAACAAATCAAGCACAACAACGCATGAAATCCGATGAAAGCTAATTAATAGTAACCTAAATACTTTCTTTGGGAAGCCAAATTAATCAATTGAATCAGAAAACGCAAGCAAAGACACTAACTTAAAAAAAAAAATCAAAGATCTGTGCAGCGAAAACTATAGATCTAGCTCAAAAAATGAAGGATCTACAACTTTTACGAGATCGACAAGTAGAGAATTCAGAAAAATCAATTTGGAAAAGGAAAAGAAGCAAAAAAAAGGTGAATCTACCTCTATTGGCGAAGTGGATTAGCAATGGGAAGTAATCGCAGGTGTCCCTGATTTCTCCCTTTCCGTCCAAGAGGAGAATTTTACGCACCGTAAGAGAGAGAAATCGTAGATCGAATCGGGAAGTTTTATTTATAAATTCCATCTCGGAGGTCATTCTTGTGCCACGTAGATGAACATGCAGGAGTTTTTGGAAAAAAAATCTGCTCTACCGGATTCTGTGTACAATGGTAATTATTTTTATTTTTTTCTATTTTTTTTCTTATTTTTAATTTCTCTCCCCCACTAATTTGTTTATATTATCTACATATCCACTACATATCAATATTTAAATGGAAGACATAAAAGGGAACACATAATCCGAGATAACAAATCTTTCTCCGGAGCTTTTATTTGTCGGTCGTTAATTATTATAATGATAATAAATTAATAACAAAAACAACAACCACTGCACCCTAGTCCAGCTATACCACATGGTCAACTGCGTGCAACTTCAAATTTAAATTTTCATTACAGTCCGTTGGTTTTAGCCATTAACTGACGTTTTTCATTTAAAAATACGAAATAGCCACTCGCAAGTAAGTTTATTTTGAATATTTATGGGTTTTTATTCATAATACTGGGCGTTAAGGTTCGTGGAATATCTAGATCTTGTACTTACATAGATCATGATCTTGCAGGGAATTCAGGTTTTTGATCGAATGATCAACGTTGTTCTTGAAAGTATATGTCTGAAGTTACTGGTGTTATGCGTGGAAATAGGCCAAAGTGTCATACACAACTCTTGTCCAATAAATCAAATAATGCAACACACATGCTTCCTTGACTTTTGTACATGAAGTGATATATGTGGTAAGATGTGAGTTGCTCTAAGTTAATGACGATGTATTAAGCATTAAGGCATTCTCCTCCTTTTTGAGGAAGTCTGAAAATTAAACATTAGAATAAATGAATATTATGGACATTTATAAAAGAATTGGAAAAATAATCCTTTGTCGCTCTCAACTCTCAAGATCATTTAAATGCTTCGAAGTAAGCATGCACTAGTTAAAACTTAAAACTATGGTGATGATATGAGGAGAAAAGTTATAAATTAGCTTGCATTAGTGTGGTTTCTCGCCATTGCATTACCGAGCATTAATTCCTGTGCATGGGGGCTTTGGCTGCAAGTGGACCTACAACTCACAAATCCATATAATACCATGGTAGAATCTTTCGGACCCATCGCTGTCTTACTTAATAATAGTAATTAAGTTGACAATCATCTGTTTATGTCTATTTAATAATTCTTCTAGCTTATTTAGCCAAATACAAACACTAATGGCTTTATTTATAATCTGACGTCATACATAACCAATAATGATAGAATGTTTTTCCTTGTAATATTTTTATGGTGATGAAAGCCATCTTTGACTTCATAATTGCTGTGCTCTCCTGTTACTTTAATTTTAGCATGCCCTAGAAAAGAAATACGAAGATAAAACTGGAAACCCAAGCCCTGAAAGGATTGAAACACGCAAGAGAAAAAAGGTTGTTGCTGGTAATGGGAAATCATAATTGCAGATGCATCGAGTACATCAAAATAAATATATATGTTCACCAGTTGATAGATGATATTCGGTTGGTAAACCTGATTTTATCATTTATCTATCAACCTTTGAACAAAACTTTTTTAGTATTATATTTTCTGAACAGAAATCTCGGTTGATGCAGCACGCATCATTTGCCTTGAAGTTTTCTGATTAGAAGGTCAGGTTAGACACACTACGTATATTGGTGGTCGCGATAGATGAACATTTTTCTAGTTGTTGATGAATGAAATACATGTAATGACATGTAGTTGTAATCGGTATCCTAATGAGTATAATAATCAGGTTCTATTGTTTGTAGGATATATTACCTTTTCAGGCAAAAACTTATTTTAACCCCTTTCCCTATTCTTTGTTCCTGGCATTTTTGTGTTTGCGTGTGTGTCAGTTGGGGCAGGGAGTATTGTTGGACTCCCTCTGAATTTTCTTTACTTACGTTAGCTATGTTGTTAACCATATTTTATGTTGTGTTCTTATTGTTCTTGGCCACTTTTATCCTCATATTATATAGTTGATTAGATGTTCAAATCCATAAAAATTTCATGTACTTAACATGTCTGATATCTATATGTTTTTTTCAGATGGGAAATGTGTTGGGGAATTGCTGAAAATAAGTTGGATAATCTCTGAAGTCGCGATAATATTTTCAGATTGAAACTAATTTGGTGATTCTCCCAAATTTTTCAATCGGATAACATCAGAGTAAAACTCAAAAACTTAGAATAAATTTTGTTGTGAAGAAAAGTGAAGCAAATTGCATAATACGTTGCCAAAAAATGACTTTTTGAAATCGTAGCCAATGCCAGGTTTTTATAAACATAAAACAAGCAATTGCAACCGTTTAATGTAAAGCATTGCGAAAAGTCATGTCCATTCGAGCAGTCGTAACGGTTCTAAACAGAAACGTTATAAAAAGTCGCTCCCGGACCATCGTAAGCTTAGTATTATAATAGAACTCGAACAAGTGTGCACTCCGCACTCTCCTGACTTGTTCGATGATATATTATGATCGCATGGGTCAACTAGTAGATCCAATTACACTAAAATACCAACAAAATGTTATCACGAAATCCTTGGGAAATTATACTGAGCCGAATAGTTAAAATGAAGATTATGGGACATTCATAAGTTACAGAAGAAGAATGCTGGGTGTATATGTATGTTTATGTTACAGAATTTGAATCGTAGAAGTATTCTCATGCTACAGCATTTATGATGATTTTGAATGTGTGTAGAATATGATCTCTAGCAAAATTCATGGCAACCTAGGATAAGATCAGAAAACTGCAGGATTTGTTGGTTTGTCCTTTTGCAAACAGTCAAATGGAGGGACTATTTTACTTATCAAATCTTCATATGCTTTATTGCAAAAATGTTGGCTATCTTCAGCTGCTGGTGTTTATCTATGGTATTTGGGGCAGTTTGTCACTGCACACAAATTGTGAAGGTTATTTTGTGTACATGATGTGCCTTTCGTGTTTACGTATTATTCACGAGACTGCCACTGCTAATTATTCACTTTTTGCATTTTCCATCACAATGGTACTGATCTATTATGATAGGAGATTCGGCTTCAGAATCTTCAATGTTTGAAAATGTGATTCCTTGCACTCAAAACTGAGAGGAATTTCAGTCTGGCTGAAAATCGAAGTTTGATTACACAAGGTGAAGTCATATAGTAGGATATTAGATGATGGGTAATTTGATTTGTAGACTTGGCTCGTAAGCTTTCTGCTTTCAATGACATTTTTGTACCAAATTAGTCCAAAATGAGCACTTGCTTGCTAATAATTTTTACATTTGTGGTTCTCACAAAGTAACGTGAATGAAACTAGGCTTAATTATACATAGGGAAATAGGGTTTGCGAAACTTATTTACAAAAATAAATTTCAACTTATCCTTTGCATTCTATAACCAATTTTAAGTTTCAGTTTTCACTTTATACGTTCTATATATGCACTGTTTTATCAAGCTTCAATTGCTTCCTCTTTTTGCATCGCGCGTTTCTCTCCGTCAAAATCTCTCTTCCTTATTTCGATTATCCCCGATTTTCTCTAGATCGAAGTTTCTGCTCTCTGCAATTCTTAAATTCTCTGCACAATTCCAATTTTCTAGCTTTCGACCAGTTTTTTTTTCAATTGAGAATGAGAATCCATGGAGTTGAAATATTGTTTG
This sequence comes from Euphorbia schlechtendalii, assembly GCA_949673415.1. NCBI lineage: Eukaryota > Viridiplantae > Streptophyta > Magnoliopsida > Malpighiales > Euphorbiaceae > Euphorbia > Euphorbia schlechtendalii. The sequence continues at coordinate 1,537 of CATIWQ010078572.1, read as the reverse complement.
TTGCTGATAGATTTCGTTTTGTCTCTTTTTCGATTTGTCTCTTTGTGTTTGTTTTTATTGTTAATTTGCAGAAGGATTATGCAATTTTTGTGGTGTAATTGATGTGAGGATTTCATTGAGCTGTATAAATGCAATTATGCAATTGTAAATTCATCTACTAATCTGATTTTTATCACTTTCATTGGTCTTGGAAGCCTGCTCTTCAAAGTATTCTTGAACTTAAATCAGCTGATTAGTTATAATTAATTATCTTACATGTTTAGATTACTTTCAAATGCATTTTCATCATTTTTCAAGATTAATTTAACACAACTTGTTCTTCATACTAGTTATATACCAGTTACCTGCCAGATTCTAACATTTTTTATTCTTCATACCAGTTAGATACCAGATTCCTACTATTTTAATTTCAATACCAGTTTCCTACCATTTACATACTAGTTTCCTGCTGTTTTGATTCAATAGTTTTATCTTACATGTTCTAATCACTTTCTAAGGCATTTTAATTAATTTTCAAGATTAATTTGACATAACTTATTCTTCATACTAGTTTCCTACCACTTTCTTACTAGTTTTGACAGTTTTTGTTCTTCATACCAGTTAGATACCAGATCCCTACTATTTTAATTTCAATACCAGTTTCCTACCATTTACATACTAGTTTCCTACTGTTTTGATTCAATAGCTTTATCTTACATGTTCTAATCACTTTCTAAGGCATTTTAATTAATTTTTCAAGATTAATTTGACATAATTTGTTCTTCATACCAGTTTTCTATCACTTTTTTACTAGTTTTGACAGCTTTTGTTCTTCATACCAGTTATATACCAGATTCCTACTATTTTAATTTCAATACCAGTTTCCTACCATTTACATACTAGGTTCTTACTGTTTTGATTCAATAGCTTTATCTTACATGTTCTAATCACTTTCTAAAGCATTTTAATTAATTTTCAATATTAATTTGACATAACTTGTTATTCATACCATTTTCCTACCACTTTCTTACTAGTTTTGATATTTTTTGTTCTTCATACCAGTTACATACTAGTTAGATACAAAAAGTTTTAATTTCAATACCAGTTTCCTACCATTTACGTACCAGTTTCCTACTTTTTTGATTCAATAGCTTTATCTTACATGTTCTAATCACTTTCTAAGGCATTTTAATTAATTTTCAAGATTAATTTGACATAACTTGTTCTTCGTACCGGTTTCCTATCACTTTCTTACTAGTTTTGATAGTTTTTGTTCTTCATACCAGTTAGATTCCAGATTCCTACTGTTTTAATTTCAATATCAGTTTCCTACAATTTACATACTAGTTTCCTACTGTTTTGATTCAATAGCTTTATCTTGCATGTTCTAATCACTTTCTAAGGCATTTAAATTAATTTTTCAAGATTAATTTGACATAACTTGTTCTTCATACCAGTTTCCTACCACTTTCTTACTAGTTTTGATAGTTTTTGTTCTTCATACCAGTTAGATTCCAGATTCCTACTGTTTTAATTTCAATATCAGTTTCCTACAATT
>CATIWQ010078566.1:0-19817 GCA_949673415.1 Euphorbia schlechtendalii | reverse complement strand
GGGTGACCTAAAACAATATTTAGAAATTCAAATCTAGGCCAAACATACATAATATAGTCATCGTTTGGGTTAACAACGGTGACGACGTCATTCATATCGTTATCGACTTCCCTGTGACGGGCGATATCGATATAAATGGCCCGAAGCATTTCTGTTGCTACTCTGAACTTTAATTAACATATTAAAACATTAATAAATCATATATAAATCCAAAATAATTACAAATAAGAGGTTTGTTACCCCCAATGATGCATTTCCAAACTCAGGATGGTCTCAACGGGTCATTCTGGGCTTAAACGGCTCGAAACGAAGCGAAACGAAGCAAAATCGCATTCTGCCAGTCTGATATTGTTAACGGCATCATTTGATATTGTTGAATGACATCCCTTGATGTTGTTAACGATATCGACTCTCCAGACCTGCAGTTACCATGCAAACACAGCAGAACACAGCAAAAGACATACTCTAAACTTCAAATGACCATAACTTTTGCTATACTTAACGGATTTTGATGATATTTATCATTATGGAAAGCTCAAGATGTGTAGAATATGTTAATGTAAAGAAAATAGCAAAAAATATTTAATATCATACTGAAAATCGTGAAAAACAGAAAGGTGCGCAGAAAACGATAATTACAGAAAACAAAACAAAACTTCAAAATGAAAAGAATGTAAACATAAGCACGACTCTAGGAACTCAGAGGCTTACCTAGTAGCTATGAATCCACTTTGTTTGGTCCACGAAAACACCCGAAAAAGTCCTCCTTGTTTCTTTGGTTCGGTTTTGCCTGGTTTCAGCGAATACAGAGAGTTAGAAGTCTCCATTGATGGGAAGGTTGAAACTTCCAGGATTTTGATTGAAATGAGAAAGGGAAGAACAAGTGTTACTTCCTCCGTTGGGTTTAGATCTTAGAAGTGCTCTAAAATCTCAAAGTTTTATTTGATTTTGTTGTGTTTTTTGTGTTTTTGGGATTTGTTGGTTGTTTTTGGCTGGGATTGGGAGCCTTTTTTTCTCTAGAAAGCCTCTCCCTCTACTCAATTTTGTCCTCCTTTTGCTGAAAATTCTCCCCCTCCTTTGTTCAATAACTTGCCCCTTATGGGCTCCCTTCAATCCAAAAGTCTTGGTGGTTCACCCACCAAATTTGTCCTTTCCTCCCCATTATTTTCTTCCACATGTGAGTTGGCATAGTTGACAGCTTGTTTGGATGCTAAAAGTCTGGATTCATGGCTAGAAAATGGGTTTTACCGTTGAAAAATAAGGTGCCAACCTTTGCTGACTGTCTACACAGTCGATATCGTTAATGATAAGGGATTTTATCATTAACAATGTCCTTTGATATCGTTAACAATATCTATCCATATCGTTAACGATATGGATTAGCCCAGCGAGTTTTTCTTGGTTTGGGCTATTAAAAGGGTAATGAGGCCAAAAGAAACAAGGCAGATGATTTCCAGATGATTTTGGGACCCTACAAAATGTGAAAAGCTAACAAGGGAAAAATTATAGCTTCATCATTGAACTCGCGAGTCGGGAGTAAAAATCTCGTGCTCACACATACAGAATATCGCAAGTAAATAAAATTCAACAAAATTTCATAGTCCAAGAATAAGCTAAGAACAAAGGTCGGAAAATATCACAAGTCAAAAAATAAATGGCTAAAATAAATAAGATCTAAGGGTGCCAGTCATTCCACCGTACACGCTTCCTCGAAGTATGAGGAAGGAGGTCCTAACTGTCTTCATCCCTCTCCCACTCACTAGACACCATAAAGTGATGATCTGCATCAGGGAGAACCTTGATCTCACCAATCCATCCACGGTAGAATTCATTAGTCTCTGTGGTCTCCTGGGCAGTGTAATCTAATATAATAACTCGAGCGCATGCCCAAAGCCTCCATATAGCATTAGGTGTGTCAAGACTTGAACATATAGACCTAGGAACCCGTTGCTAACACCCGTACTACCTGCACAGACGAGAAGGGGAATAGGACGTGATGCCAAACAACCCCATCAACAAAACACCAGAATCATGGACGTCGGTAACCACAAACGGAATCTCCAACCAAGGGCTGAGCTAACAAATCTCAGAAGCTCGGTAGGAGCCTAGAATCTCGACACAAGTACCTTCACTTAGCGAACGATGGTCTTTCCTAGTAAAGCCTCTAGGACCATAATGCGAAGGGAGGTATCGAGCCTTCCCTAAACGTGGATCAGCAGTTAAGCGAAGCTTCTCCAATAGCCATACCTATGTTAATCCATTTGTTTAAACAAACAACGAAAATCATGAAGGAAAGAGATAAAGAAGGAGAATTACCTCTAGTAAAGCAAAATGGACTCCTGCTAAATCCAGATTCACTGAAGTAGCATATAAGTGAATCAGATTCTCAGCCAAGGCTAAAGCTATAGGAGAAAGGCCTGTGGAGAGTGGGTCAATGATCGACATCAAGTGGAAAGGGGCAATCGCTCCAAACCCGCAAACAAACTCCGCCAGAAGAAGTAGAGTCACCATCTAAGGCCAAGCTAGATGAGTGCTAGGTGTAGTGTCACACCAGCCAAGGATAGCTTCAACCCCGAATCCACCAACATCAGGGGGAGTTGATAAAAAGCTACCACTGGACTCTAGGTTCCATAAACCCTTCATTTTATCCTCACCTCCAAACTGGAAAGATGGAAAGGCGAAGGATAGTCTCGCGTGGGATATCGGCGTCGACTCCTTCGGAAAAGGGAGTCCCAAGATAGCATGAAACTCCTCAACCAAGGGGCAAAGCTCGAAGTTTACAAAACAAAAAACATGAGTGGCAGGATCCCAAAACTTCAAAGTAGCACGAATGAAGGCCATATTCACAGGTATTAAAGACCCCGCAGACCAAAGCACTTTATGCTCTGCCAATCAGGTCCTCGAATAGTGCGGAGAAAGACCCTAAGGTGCTTGTTATAGGTCGACATCAGAAAGGAAGAGAGCTAAAGAAAATCCCTCAAGACCGGTGTTGCCTACACACATTAACCACACATCGTAGCATTAACATTCATTCATACATATATGCAAAACATTCATAAACAAGCAAGAATATTCATGAAATAAAACACCACATATGAGGACCTGGCACGCAACGGCCAAAATCCTCTCTTCTTTCATAAATCCAAAGTTTTTTTAGGCTCTACAAGACAGAGTTATCTAAAAAGAGTCTGATTTGAGAAAAAGGAATCTAAAACTAAAACTAAAAGGGAACTCCTAAGCATGCACCGCGTTATTCCACCCACCAAATCTCGGGGCAACATGGTGGATATCTCAAAATCCTTGACACCTAGTTTCCCGAGAACACTATTAGCTGAACCGGACACAGGAGGAGGTTGAGGAGCGTGCAGAAAATCGGTGTCCCATTCTGGAGGGAGGAGCTACCCAACATCTGTGTCATCAAGCAGGGAACCGAGATCAAACGCAAGAGGATGGTGGAGGTCCGAGGTGGATGCCTGCGCTTCTTCTGGAGCCTACTCTGTTGCGGCGTTCTGCTGTAACAACTCTTGATACTGAGACTACAAACTCTGGTGACTAGCTTCCAAACTCTGATATTGAGCCTCCAAACCCTGGTAACGGACTCCCAGCTCCTAGTGACTAACCTCAAAGCCATGATAGTGAGCATCTAGACCCTGATGGCTGATATCCAATGACTGAAAGTGATCGTCGAGCTCTTGGTAGCGTCGCTCCAATTCTTCGCTCCTCGCCGCCATATCCTACATTCATAAAACATGTCACGAAAATCACATCCATATATATAAAAAATGACATTTCATGCATCGCATATGACATGTCGAGAAATACAACATACACGTGTAATCCCATCCTGTGAAATCATCAAGTCTATCAATGTAAAGGAATGTCTAGCTACCCAATCCATCTCCTCATGTATGACCTGCAAATGGAAAGGAGTGAGTAAATGAACGGTAAGACATCCCCAAAGATCGCTTGTGATCTAAAACTCACATGAGTAGTGTTGGAAGGATCATAGGCCAACGTGTGGTAGCTTGGGGGAAGAGGCACCTACCGTGAGGTCCCCGTGGAACCCATCAAGTAGAAGGTAGAGTCAAGGGGAATAGCGAATCTTCCTTCAACGACTCCCGAGGAAGATGTACTTGCCCCCCGGTCGTAGCATTCAAATCTGGCACTCGAACCCTCTTCCAGGCAAATTCCTACAAAGATAGACAAACAGTCAAAAACAGATCAACATGGATAAAACAGTTAACACATTTCATACCCGAAAACCCACACCAGCACCGCTGGCACCCATGCCAGAACCACCATCGACTCCCTGACCACACACTCAAACAAAGGATCGTGCCTCCTCAGGCTAAGTCGGTGGGCGAAGCGGGAGCAGCCTCCCGAATAAAGGCCTCTTAGTTACCATGATGTCTAGAGAGCCTCACACCATGCTCCTCGAAGAGTACCTCCCGCTCCTCGGGATCAGTAATCACCAAGTGCGCCCAAAATAATCCGGTGGGAGGTGTGGGTGAAATGTGCCTATCAGACACTGGCTTAGTCTGCCAGAACTGAATACGCTCACCCAGGTACCACTCATAGGTCATGGGCCCCTCAAGGATGAAGCAATTGCGATCCACCTCTCGTCAAATCTCCTTTACCATATGATAGCTTGGAAGACCCCGCCACGGGTTGCGCTCCACCTGAAAAGAAAGAACAACAAAGTCAGAATAAATTTAAAGACAAAAGGTGATAATATCTATAGAAACGAGCTCCATCACCTGCTCAAGAGTCAACCCACAAAGATGCTGATAGTAGCTAGCGGAATCCAAAACATCCCCCTCGAAAGATGAACAGATCCGGGCCATACAAGGGGTATTCTCTAGAGCGTTAGCAAACAGCGGGGTGGGAAGGAATTGATAAAAGAAGGCCCACGCCTATAAAAATAAAGGGGTTAATTAAGATTAATCAATCACAAAATTGACATACGCAATTCACAGAGTAAGTAAACAATACCTGAAGAACCATGGGGCAACAACGCAGAGCCCGTAAGTGACCCCGAACAGCCAAGTCAAGGGCGAAATAAGTTTGCGCTAGGTTCGCCTGTGGCCAGTTAAGACCACTAACCCCGTCCAAGTCCTCTAGCGGCTCAATCAACCCATAGTTCATCTCGCTGTTCGAGACCGGGAAAAATGTGACACTCAACAGGTTGGCCAAAAATGATCGGACGTACGGAGGAACCTCAGCCTCAAAAACAGTCTGTCGACCCGTCTAGTAGTCAAATAACACGCTATAACTCAATGTCTGGCCTCTAGGGTCAACACTAAGTAAGTCTTTGATGCGGTTACAAGTGGTGGGAGCCTTGAAGAACCGCTTCAAAAAGGCATCAAACCGAATCACGGTACCAGTCCATGATAGACTAGTGATCGCTACGATATCAGAAGGAGTAATGGTAACCTCCCCGATTGGAAAATGGAAGGTGTGCGAAATGTCGCACCACCTCTGAGTAAGCGTAACCAATGTCGCATATGGCAATAAGGTAGGCCATAAAGATCACGCCAAAAGACCAAAACCGGTAGCCTCGATGGCCTGGACAAGCTCAGGGTGAGAAGAGGCGTGACGATACCATACCTGGATCGTGGAATATCCACCCATGGGACGAAGTGTGGGGGATTGCAAACGAAATCAAATAATACGCATTTTGTAATTAAACGCAAGAACGGCGAGAAAAACACCAAGATATTTTTCTTTTAATTTCACTTAAATAATTTAGATCCAAAACACGTTTGGGTCACGAACTTTATGTCCAAATCCTTTTTTCAAAAGATGTTTGGACTCTATGTTTTAATTATTTTCCAATTTCTTTTTCACACAAAAAATAATAATAATTAAAAAAATATAAAAAAATTAAAATTAAAATTAAAAAATTACATAGGTGAGCGACCGGGACCCCGAGAGGCGCTGTTGGAAATCCGGTGAGCCTTCGGGACAGCGCCAGACATCTCTAGCGAGGGTCCCAAGGGACCCTCGCCAAAGAGTTTGGTGAGGGCCCTTAAGACCCTCGCCAGACAGTTTGGCGAGGGTTAGGCCCTCACTGTTTTCTTTTCTCCGCCGGAAAAATTTTTTCCGGCGGTCTAAATTTGCTTTTTTTAATTTTTCTAAGTTAAAATTCCGTGACATGGTTCAAAGATCCGTTCCAATCTAGTTCCTAAATAGGATAAAATCACATTAAAAAACGGTAAATAAAAATGTTTTTAGCAAATACCTTGATCCGGGAAAGGTGAGTCTGAGTTGGAAAATCAGGATCCAGCGTATTCATTGGGGAAGTAATAGTAAACCCCAGTATAGTGTTGGACGCTGCCAAACCATATGCGGCATCAATATCAACAGAAAATACTCCAGGATCTAGTAGGCTGAGGAGTGAGGCTAGAGGTGAAGCGGAGAGCCCTGCTAGTGACCTTTGACAATATGATTGCTAGAGAGAAGAGAGAGCAAACGTGTTTAGAGAGAGAGGAAGATTATGAAAAGTGAAATAATAAAGAAGGTGGATCCATATTTATAAAGAAAATAAGTGGGCCCCACCTATCTATTTATTTTATTATTTTATAGTAGGAGCCTCCTAAAACTACATAACGATGCACGGGATACCCCCGATATTTCTCAAACTCATTTAACTTATTTATCCCTCAAATGTTTTAATTTTTTATTGAAGGGGTAAAATTTTTTGCTCTGCATAAACTCAATCAATAATTAAAATATTCATCATAAAACGTATTAACATTATCTTTTTTCTGATTTTTTATAAGAAACAAGTCAACATCCTATTAAGGAAATTCAAAACATGACCGAAGAAGGAAACGATCATCTCGATGGATGAAGAAAGAAACAACCTCATTTATCAACCAAAGAATGAAACGGTTGCCGGTTACAACAGGATTCCGAAGAAAGAAATGGACAACCATATGAAGACACAGTGTCAGAAAGGAAGGCCTATGTTACCATCAATTGAGAACAAGAAATCACCAACCACATCGATCAGGTATTCTCTTTATCCCTCCGCTCTTTTCATATGATAATACTGGTTATGCGACCAGCAATTATCACACGAGGGACAGCTGTGAGCATGGGATTTTGTACCAGCTCACGCGTTCGATGATGATGGCTTTTTTTGGTATTTTATCCTTGAATCACACAATTTATGAGTATCTTGATGCATCCGTATGGGAATCCTTCTCATCTCTAAATTCAAAAGGATGTTTTCAATAAAATTATTTAATTAATTAAAAATATATAAAATAAAAAAAAACACACGTAAAACATGGCGTAAAACTAGATCTGGGGGATTGCATCGCTAAAGGTGGGCAAGGCGAACCTCGCCAAAAGGGTTCAGCGAGGCAAGCCTCGCCAAAGCTTTTGGTGAGGCTCAATCCTCGACAAAGAGATTCGTGAGGCTCCCTCGCCAAAGAGCTTGGTGAGGTGCATGGCCTTGCCAAAGTCACGGTTAGGGGCCTAGCCAGACTCTTCTTTTCTAGCGAGACCCCTTGCCGAAAAAACTTGCCTTTTTTGGATTTTTGGGATTTCTCCTATAAATACTCAGGTCTTTTTCAAGAACCAGAGCCTGAAAAATTATCAGAAAAATATAGCTTTAGAACGACTTTAATTTCCAAGAACAAGATGAACTTTTTTTTAGACATCCTACACAATTTTTTTACCGAAACTTAAAGGATGAGGAGGATTTTCAACGGCCAATCGGATATCTTTTAAGTGGATTCATTCCGTAAGAGTAAGCCTCTAAGTTTCTAGAACTGCAATCCCCGTGCTTTCAGTGTTTAATTTCTTCTTCTGATTTCATCTGTGAACCTAGGATTTAATTATTTTTATTTTATTTCAACTGTTGTAATTCTTCTTCATCTTTTTTTATTAAAAGGAGATGTAAGTTAGAACACCCCCATGAAGGGAATAAAACATATTCCCGGATAACAGACTTCACCTTTTACCATGCAAGCATTTTCATTAATTAAAATGAGCAACCAATGTGCTAATAAAACGAACGGTTTTATTTAAATAACAAAAACAATATCGCGATTGATTTTTTTAGGCTACATGGGCCTCGCTAAATTAAAAATCGAACATACTAGTTATCCCCTGTGCTAACCTTTGTGGATGTAGATGGATTAGGATTAGATGTATGTTTTGGATTTTAATTTTCCTTCGAGTATCGCAATTTCAATTTTTTGGGAAATGTAATTAATAGGTTAGCGGCGGTTGCATCCCCCGATTTTTGAAAGCCTTGTAATTTTATTTTCTGCATTTACTTAATGCTTTGTGGATGGTTTATTTTTCTGCTTTGTGGATGGTTTATTTTACAATACGTGAATCATGCATTTAAAATCAAAAAACAACCTAAGTGTGAATATGCACAATTAAGAGAATACGATTTTCTATAGATGTAATATAATGTAATCACTTAAGAAATAAGCAACTTATCCCGGACTCGAATCTCTGTCTCTTGGTGGGCCGTCCTTTGGATGTTAAGCCTCACAAGACTCTAATTCCTGGAAAGAGCTAATCCAGGTGGCGATTCCACACCAAGAGATGGTGGATTTGTGTTCGAATTGATCTAAAACGTTTTCACCTTTTCTCTTTCAACCTTTTTCCTGGGTCCCCGACCCGGCACACCTTTTTTTCAAACACCTCGGTGGACCGCGCCTATGAAACCACGCGCTCTCGGCCCACCGCTCCGTGTCGCCCGCTCACACAAGTGAAAGCTAAAGTTGATCAAACCGTATCCACTCTTTAATGGGAGTCGTCAATTCCCACAATTCCTGCATTTGCTTTGAATTCGGTCTCGGCCCATACAGAACCTCTGCTAGGATGCTATTCTTAGCGAATATCGAACAAATAAATATTGAATAATGAAAAATTTTATTGATAAGTGATTTGCAAGTACACTTATACAACAATTTCTAGAGAATATAGAGAAATCTAGTGATTGAAATAAGAATTCGAATCACTTAAACATTTTCTCGCTAACACTTATGAACGTACCGAACTCTCTATCTATACACACACTATATCTCTATAATTGCACTCTAATGTTCTCCTCTCTTGTGGTGCACAAAATTTGTAAGGTTTGGAGCCCTATTTATAGAGTTCGAAGGGTTGCGTCTATCCAAACGAATGGTTATGTACATTGGAGATTGCATCTCTTCGTTGTGATTGGTTGAGAAGCTTTGATTTAATCCACAATGGATAGGCACCTTTTCATGATTGGTTTACTTTTGATAAGTGTCTTTTCATTGGTAGTTGATGGTGGTTGATCATGCTTATCTAGAGGTTGGTAGTTAAAAAGATAAATCCAGAAAACTATCCAAGTCATGACCATGATATACTTATCACGACCGTGAATCTTTGATTGGTAGACTTCTGTTTTGAAGAAGAATAAGTTTCTGAAGAAGAATAAGTCGCAACCGCGAATGATTGTTGTGACCATAAAATGCATTTTCTTCAGAATTCTCCTTGCAACTTCACCGAACTTTGACACCTTCGATCTTAAGCCAAATCTTTGAGTTCCACGCATCCTTTTGCACCTTTTTCACTCCTTTTTCATAGAATTCTACCTTTGATCATTTTAATCCCAAGATTTACCTTGTATCTACATTTGCATGCTACATACCACGTGAAATCTTTTATATGAAATATAAAAATGACTTAAAACATAGTGTTTAGTGTTTAAAATTATAATGATAATAATTGTAATTATACACTTATCATAAGTGCAGAAACTAGGTGAATCTTGGGAGTGAAATGATCAAAGATGGAATTCTATGTAAAAAGAGTGAAAAAGGTGCAAAAAGATGCGTGGAATGCAAGGATTTGGCTTAGGATCAAAGTTGTCAAAAATCCGTAAAGTTGCAAAGAAGAATCGTGAAGAAAAGCATGAGTCACAACCATGTCACGATCGTGATTCCTATTCACGATTGGATAAGTCACGCTCGTAACTATCTCTCTCGATCGTGACTTATCATTCTTCAAAAGCAGTAAGTTACCAACTTACATTCATGATCGTGACATGTATATCACGCTTATGAATGTGATGGTTTTTGGTTAACTCTTCTCAACTGTCCATTCATCAGTTTACCATTTAAAAACATTCAACTTATTTTATTTTCTTTTATTTTGTAACTCTATTTGATCCTTAAAACCGAATTCCTTCCTTGTGGGATCGATATATTTTAAAACTACTTCGCAACTATATACTTGCAGTTATCATCATTTTTCTATTTGATGATCAGTATTGACAACACTTGTTCATATTTAGAACTTTTATGTTATAAGTTGAAAAGTGGTGAACAAGTTTTTGGCACCATCATCGGGGAAGGAAATTGCGTTCTAAAGATCAAATGCCGGAGAATAGGCAATTATATTTATGTGTCAATTATAAGATTCTAAAAAATCCAAAAAAATTAAATAAAATTAAAAAATTGAAGCATGAATATTTTCTTGATTTTGTGTTGTTTGTTCATTATCCATACCTATAATATACTAACATATGTTCCATGGTTCTTGTGAGTGTTAGGTATTACAAGTTCGATGTTGGTGCAAATTTGGAACACAAACATTTTGTTGTTTTAAGTATGAGGGCACATTGAGAGTGTGAGCACTTTAGTAGGTGGCACAACATTTAGCATTTTGCAAGGATGAGTGATGAGTAACATTCGAAAGCAACATTATAAGTAAGTTTTGATATATATTTCAATGCAACATGAATTAGTATGCGTTATATAGTTTTAGTTTAATGCTACTGATAAGTTTTGAGTGGAGTAATATCTAGTAGTGTTCTTACTATAAGTTTTATATGCTATTCTCTAATACATCCTATAAGTATTAAGTGTGTCAAAAGTGTAGGGAAACTACAGTCATAATACTTTGAAAGTGATCAATAAAGGATGAGGGTATTAAGAGAGAAAAGTCTAAAGAAAGAGAGGATAACTAATGAGTTATGCAAAGGGTGAGGAATCATATAGAGTAGAAACTACAACCATTCAATGAGTGAAAAAAAGAAAAAAGTAACATAGCATGAAAAATGGGTGCAAAGTACAAATCTGTACTTCAAAAACATATTCTTAAGAGAACAAAGTAAGAGAAAGTGGTATGGAGCATAAAATGCAACGACTAAAAAAAGGGGAGAGTGGTATGGAGCATAAAATGCAACCACTAAGAGTGTTTAGCATCCTAGGTTACCTAAAAATGCCTTGAGATCAATTTTTTTTCAAAGTGTGCTCCCTTTGTCCTTTATACTTTATACTATACTTAAGAGAAGGAAATATTCGAGCGAGCGTATAATGCTTATATGAAGACGCAATTCGGTTATTCCTCCATTTAGAGCAAAGGTATACAACTGAACAATATAAATTGCGCATTACTAATTTGTTGGAATTTCGAACACTTTACTTGAACCTTATGCAATGTTGGAATGTGGTACTCATTACAATAGTCTTTCACCAAATGAGGTACGAACTTGAATTACTATTTTATACACTTCTATTGTGTTTACCTTGAGGACAAGGAAAAAGTTATGTGTGGGGGTGTGATAAGTGTATAATTACACTTATTATTATGATATTTTTACTCATTAAATGATGTGGTTTAGAGTCATTTTATACTTCATATAAAAGATTTCACGTGGTATGTAATTGTTTTTTTATGCAAGTGCAGAAACTAGGTGAATCTTGGGAGTGAAATGATCAAAGGTGGAATTCTATGTAAAAAGAGTGAAAAAGGTGTAGAAAGATGCATGGAATGCAAGGATTTGGCTTATGATCGAAGTTGTCAAAGATCGGTAAAGTTGCAAAGAAGAATCATGAAGAAAAGCATGAGTCGCAACCATGTCACGATCCTGATTCATATTCATGATTGGACAAGTCATGCTTATAACTATATCTCGTGATCGCGACTTATAATTCTTCACAAGAAGTAAGTTACCAACATACATTCACGATCGTGATATGTATATCATGCTCGTGAATGTGACGGTTTTTGGTTAACTCTTCTCAACTACCAACCGCTGGATAAGAATAATCAACTACCCAATGAAATGACACCTTTTGGAGGATAAAGAGGTATGAAAAGGTGCCTATCCATTGAAGATAAGGATGAAATCTTGCATCCAATCACATGAAGATGATGTAACCCTTCACCAATGAACATGACTATTCGTTTGGATAAACACAACCTTTCACACTCTATAAATAGAGGTTCAATCAACCAATTTCGAGCATGAATGATAGAGCATAATAGATGATATGCATGATACACATTAGAGAGTGAAAGTTATAGATTTCACCAAGTTCAAAGTGTTAGAGAGAAAAATGTATAAGTGATTCGATTCTTGTTTCCTTCACTAGATTTCTCTACAAATTGAGCGATTGTTGTATGAGTGTAATTGCAAAGAACTTATCAATAAAATTTTTATTCTTCAACGTTTGTTTATTCAATATTTACAAAGAATAGCATCCTAGCGGAGGTTCTGTACAAGTCGAGACCGAATTCAAAGTAGACGCAGGAATTACAAGAATTTATGGCTCCCATTAAAAGAGTGGATACGATTTGATCAACTTTAGCTTTCACTTACATACCTTACAACTTTACTTTGTTTTCTACTTATACTTTCTAATTCGAAGTTTATGATATGTCTATGTGTCATAATGAGTATTTCATCTTGCATCTCTTATACTAATAAAGTTATATGCTTTCAAGTTAACTTTAAGAGTAGTTTCGGGGTTAACAAGATTGTGTGTAATCACTGGATCTGTGATTATAACACTGTTTAGTGAGCCAACATTTTTGGAGTGGTAACTTGCTAAATATGGCTATGTGAGAGCGACCAGTACTAAGTGATAAGTGTATAGTTACACTTATTATCATGATATTTTCAAACATAAAATGATATGGTTTTGTTTCATTTTATACTTCATATAAAAGATTTCACGTGGTATGTAGTTGTTTGATGCAAATGTAGAAACTTGGTAAATCTTGGAAGTAAAATAAAAAAAGTGGAATTCTATGGAAAAAGAGTGAAAAATGTGCAAAAAGATGCGTGGAACTTGAGGAATTGGCAAAGGATAGAAGATGTCAAAGATCAGTAGAAATTGCAAAGAGGAATCATGTGAAAAAGGCATGTCATGATCGTGACACATATATCGCGGTCGCGACTTGTTAACCTTTACAACAGAAAGTTGCCAACCAAGAATTCATGGTCACGATATACATTCACGGTCGCGACCTTGACTATTTTTGGTCAACTCTTCTCTTCTTTCAACCGCTGGATAAGAACGATCAACCGCCATCAACTACCAACTGAAAAGACACCTTTTGGAAGTCAACCAATCATGAAAAGGTGCCTTTCCATTGTGGATGAGGATGAATCTTTGCATCCAATCATATTGAAGTGATACAACTCTTCACCAATGGACACAACTCTTCGTTTGGATAGACGCGACCCTTCACACTCTATAAATAGGGTTCAAAACTCAACAATTTCATGGTGCATTATGGTGCATGGTTATGCCATGATTAGAAGGCATCAAATGATAGTGTGCGTGTATATATGGAGAGTGTAATATCTAGATTTCACTATGTTCAAAGTCTTAGCGAGAAAAATGTATAAGTGATTCGATTCCTACTTCGATCACTATATTTCTACACAAATTAGAGCATTCGTTGTGTGAGTGTAATTGCAAAGCACTTATCAATAAAAGATTTGGTTCTTCAACATTCTTTTATTTGAGATTCACAAATAATAGCATCCTAGCTGAGGTTTTGTATGAGTCTAGACCGGATTCAAAGTAGACATAGGAATTGCACGAATTGATGACTCCCATTAAAGAGTGGATATGATTTGATAAACTTTAGCTTTCAATTGCATACCTTACTACTTTACTTTGTTTTCTTCTTATACTTTCTATTTTGAAGTTTATGATATGTTTATGTGTCATAACGAGTAATTCGTTTTGTGTCATTTATATTAATCAAGTTATATGCTTTCGAGTGAACTTTAAGAGTGATTTCGGGGTTAACTAGATTGTGTATAATTTTGGATCTGTGATTTTAGTGAGTTAACTTTTTTGTAGTGGTAACTTGCTAAATATGGCTATGTGATAGTGACCAGTACTAAGCATAGTAATATAGTTATCCAGGTTCTTATAAGTGTCATAATTCATTTACCCTAGATTTAGAAAAGTCATCTCATGTGTTGCTCTGTGGTGAATTATTAAAAATTACGGCGTCTTGAACCTTATTTGTTGAAGTATCTAGTGTACAAAATATTCTTGATGATTTTGCATGTTTTTCTCTATTAAACTTGTTCGTAAGAATATCTCTATATTTTACATCTTCTCTAGTCTGTTCATACATCTATCCATTCATTCATCTATCATCCAAATCCCACCAATATAAATTCCATATTTTCGTTTACCCCGTAACTCTAGTTGGTCTTTATAACTTAATTCCTTCCCTGTGGGATAGATATCTTTTAAAACTACATTGAAACTATGTACTTCTAGTGGTCACCATTTTTCTATTTGATAAGCAATATTAACAACACATGTTCATATTTTGAACTTTTATCTTATCGGTAGAATGGTGGGGCATAAGGTTTTTGGTTTCATTACAGAATATAAGCCCTCAGAATTAGAAGAGTCAAAACCTTGCTATCACTAAGCATAGTAATATTGTTGTCTAGGTTTTTATAAGAGTCAAAATTCATTTACCCTAGATTTAGCAAAGTCATTTAATGTGTTGCTCTGCGGTGAATTATAGGATATTTGGGCATCTAGAACCGAGTTTGTTGAAGTTATTTAGTGCATAATACATAATTGATTATTTTTCATATTTACTCTACTATACTTAGTCTTAGGGAATATCTATATGCTTTGCATCTTCTCTAATCTGTTCATATATCTGTTCATTCATCTGTTTACCATTTAAAAACATTCAACTTATTTTATTTTCTTTTGTTCCGTAACTCTATTTGATCCTTAAAACCGAATTCCTTCCCTTTGGGATTGGTATCTTTTAAAACTATTTCGCAACTGTATACTTGCAGTTATCATCATTTTTCTATTTGATAATTGGTATTGACAACACCTGTTCATATTTAGAACTTTTATATTATCAGTAGAAAAGTGGAGAACATGAAGCTTGTGAACATGAAGAAGGTTTATTTTGGTAAGGACATGGAGTTGGGTTATAAGTGGTTATTTGATATCGAACATGGGATTCATTATTGTTTTGTATATTTGATGGTGGAAAAGGGGTAGGAGTAATAATGTGAGAAAATAGAGAAGTGAGTAGAGTATTTACTTGAGATGATGATGGTGTTGGAGAAAGATTGGTTGGTTGTGGTTGATCTTGGACAATCTCGATTTGAGTGTCATTTAGTAACTCAGAGGACTAAGCTACTTTTGGTTTCTTAGTAGCATTTCAACTTTGCTCTACTACATTGTTGGCCTCAACACCCTCTACTTCGTTGGCTAAACTTTCTTGCTGAACTGAGGCATGTTTGTTCACCTCAGCAATTGTAGCCTCCTTTGCTACAATACTTCCTTCATCATTAGTCTTCTTACCTCTAGAACTTCTATTTCTCTCTGTTGCTCCTCTTTTAAATCCTTATCATTCTGAGCTAAATCCTCTTCTATTCTTCAACTTCTCTCCACTACATGTTGTTCTTACAATGCAAGATAAAAAGATAATGGTAAGATTAGCACTAAGTTTAAACCACCATACTGTACTAGTGTTAACCACGACGTTTAAACCAAAATTTGAAATACAATAAAAAGAACAATAATTTTAAATTATATTTAAATAATAACTACACACTATTAAAAATGATGGTGTTTATATAACATAATTGAGTAAGATACGCGTCACCTTGTTTATTTAACTCAACTAGAATTCTAATCAGCATGAATAACTTGATTTTTTTTATCTTAGATGCCAAATTGGATTTATTATTCCAATCGGTTGCCTCAAAGTATTGAATTGATCCTTCGCAAGTGGTTTGGTGAAGATATCTACTCGTTGTTCTTTAGTAGGTTCATATATCAATTTAACATCTTATTTTATCACATTATCCATTATGAAATGATGAATATTGGCATGCTTTATCTTGCTATGTTGAATTGCATATTTGGATAAGTTTATTATGCTCTTGTTGCCATGCATGAGATCGAGGTGTTTAGATATTGTACCATAATCTACCAATTGCTGCTTAATCCATAGCTATTGTGCTACATAACATCCAACAACTATATACTCATCTTTAGAGGTATTGAGAACTATTAAAGCTTGCTTCTTGGTGTACCATGTGACAAGAAAATCTCCTAAGAAATGACATCCACTAGTGGTGCTTTTCCTCTCAAGTTTATTTCTTCCATAGTCACCATCGGTATATACCTTAACTGAAAAATCAGTATTGTTGGGATACCATAAACCTACATCAATAGAACTTTGCAATTACTAGATAATTCTCTTAATAACAACTAAATGAGATTCTTTTGGATCAGCTTGATAACGAGCACAATAACATACAAAGTATTGAATATCAAGCCTACTTCGAGTTATATAAAATAAGGATATGATAATACCTCTGTAGAGCTTACTGTTTACAAGTTTACCATCTTCATCTTTACTTAGAATTGCTTCTATGGTTATGGAGTTGAGATGCTATTTGACTTTTCCATGTCAAACTCCTTCAACAATTCCTTGGAATACTTTGATTGATTAATGAAGATTTTTATCTTCACTCTACTTGATTTGCAATCCGAGAAAGAAATTCAACTCTCCCATCATTGACATTTCAAACTCGCTCTTCATTTACTTGTTGAACTCCTTGAATAAGCTTTCATCAGTTACTCAAAATATGATATCATCAACATATATTTGGACTAGCAACACATCATTCTTCTTGCACTTGATAAACGAAGTTGTATATGCTTTACCTCTAACATGACCTTTATTTAGTAAAAAGTTAGTCTCTCATACTAAGCATGAGGTACCTGCTTCAGACTATACAATGCTTTCTTCAACTTGTAAATATTATCTAAAAGCTTTAGATCTTCAAAATCAGGGAGTTGTCGCACATAATCTTCTTCTTAACAAGTCCATTCGAAAACACACTTTTTACATCCATTTAAAATAACTTGATATTTATATGTGATGTAAAAGCACAAAGAATACCGATAGATTCATGACGTGTTATTGGTGCAAAGGTTTTACCATAATCAATGCCTTCTTGTTTATTGTAGCCTAGGGTAACTAATCTATATTTTTTAATAACATTATTGCTAGATTCATCAAGCTTGCTCTTGAATACCCACTTGGAACCCCAATAATAAATTTCATGTTTCGTTTAGGAACTAATTCTCAAACTTCATTTCTTCTAAATTAGTTTAGCTCTTCTTGCATTGCTATATCATCTAATTATCATTGAACTTAGCATCTTTAAATTCATTGGTATCAAGAGGGGAATAAAGACTCAGTACTCATCATCTTATTGAGTTAACCACACATTCTACCTAGATTTTGCATATTACCAATATTCTTGCTAGTTGGATGATTCTTTAGGACACTAACTTCTCTTGGTAGATTTGGTTGAGGTTATTAAATCTCTAATACCGGTTGCTTCTGAGGTTGATCAACTTCATCAAAATTGATAGATTGATCTTAGTTACCAACTACTTCTTTTATATCATCATTCTTTGTTAGCACTGAATTATTGATTTCAAGCTTATTAACTACTACAACATCATCATCATCTCCATCTCTTGATCTTTACCTTTCTTCATGATATCCTTCATTAAAATCTACATGCATAGATTCTTCAAGGAGACTAGTCCTCTTCACATAGATTCTATATGCTTTATTAGTTGTTGAGTAACCCAAAAATATTCCTTCATCAGCTTTAAGGTTGAATTTGGCTAGCTGCTCCTTAGTGTTAAGAATGTAACACTTGCATCCAAAAGATATTAGATTCCCAAATTTTGAATTGCATCCCTTTTAAAGCTCATAAGTTTTATCCAAAATAGGATGAATAAGCACCCTATTAAGAATATAACATGTTATGTTGACAGCTTCTCCCCAAAAGTATTTTGGTAGATTATTTTCACTCATCATCAATCTAGCCATTTCAAAATGGTTCCGTTCTTCCTTTCTACAACTCCATTCTGATGCGATGTGTAAAGAGCTGAGAGATTATGTCAATTCCATGCCTTGAACATAATTCTTTAAAGAATATATTTTTAATCTCCCTTCCATGGTCGAATCCAATCTTCATGATTCTCACTCTTTGTTCATTCATAATCCAATTAGACAGAGTAGAAAATAAGTAGAAAGTTTCATCCTTATTGGTCAGCAAAGCTACCTGAGTGAATTGAGTGAAATCATCCACACCTATAAGAATGAATGTTATAGCATCCAGGCTCACTGTTGAATTGGGCCAAAGAGATCCATATTCAAAAGTTCCATTGGATAATTGGAAGAGATGTCGTTCATAGATTTGAATGATGTCTGAAACTACTTCCCATATTTACATGCTAAGAATAGTTTATCCTTTTGAAAACTAGTGGAAGGAAGACCATTGACTAGTTCCTCCTTTACTGGCTTTAATAACTTCTTCATGTGAATATGGCCAAGTCTCCTATTCCATAATCAGGAATTTTCATCTTAAGAAACCAAGCTGACATTGCTTAATCTAGGGGATAATCAATCATATAAACATTATTGATTCTAAGAGTATAGAGAATCGTCGAATTAGTTTTGATATCAATCACCAAACATCCATCTTAATCAAAAGTAACTCTTCTACTTTTTATGGCATAGTTAAGAAACACTTAACAAGTTGAACTTCAAGTTGATGAGGGAAACATCTTCAATTGAAGGGTAAACTCCAACTGTGGCATTTCCCACTATCTTGCCTTTTTGGTTGTCACCAAAACTGACACTTCCATTTCTCTTTCTCTCCAATGTGATGAGTTTATTTTCATTCGGCAAACATATGCTTTGAGCATTCGGTATCCAAATACCACATTCTTGTTTCATTGGCGAATCTCAAGCTCAGTTGCAAAACAATCAAGTTTTCTTAGGCACCCATGTCTTTTGATTGGGTCCTCCCTTGTTAGCCGCGTTTACTTTACTCCAATCATACTTATTATAATAATCATTTTTATTTCTACACAATGTTGTGACATGTCCAGCCTTTCCACAAAATCCACACGTCGATTTTATTTCAAGCATGCTCATTTTTTTTCTTTTTGGTAGACTTCTTATCAATAGTATGTGAGTGGTTATTCAAAGTAATATTGTTGGCTGAAGAAGGATCTCTTACAATTTTCAAAACCATTACCTCAGTAGAGAGCTCTTCTAATTTTTTTAAAGAGCATGTTGTCATACCCATCATGAGGGCATGTTCAATGAAATCTTATATATGAAGTAATTGCTACATTTGGAGTAGGGTTGATGCATAAATTTACTTCAAATATGGAGTAAGGTATGTGTTTGGAGTTGAATAATTTAATATTACTTTAATTTTATTATTTATTTAATTAATATATAATTTTATTGATATTAAATTATGAATTTCATCTAATTTATATTTTATAATAACATTTTTATTTAACTGTTAAATTTAAATATAACCAGTTGTTCTTAAAATTAAATGATGTAATAAAAGATAAAATGAATTAAAAGTTTTAAAAATGAGCTCAAATATTTCATAATAAAACATTACAAAGTAAAAAAATAAACACGACAAAATAATATTACATCAAATTATATATGTATAT
>CATIWQ010078564.1:0-14980 GCA_949673415.1 Euphorbia schlechtendalii | reverse complement strand
TTTTTATATATTTATTGCCCTTAGTAAACGAGTAGAAAATGGGTTCGGGTAGATTGGCGCCAATAAAGGGGGGTACAGTACTGTACAAACAATTGGAGCTTTGTCTCCGGGGCTTAGTGCCGATACTGTGATTACTGATTTTAAGAGCTTCGGCTTCGGGCTTTGTGCCATTATTAGGAGCTTCGGCTTCGGGCCTGGTGCCATTTTTAGGAGCTTCGGCTTCGGGCTGTGTGCTGTTATTAGGAGCTTCGGCTTCGGGCTTAATGCCAACCCCCGTATCTAATACCATTAATGATGCTTAGTTTATTTGGGCAATAATTATTGGTTGTGGTTATAAGTTAAATATTTTTTAGACGAGTTTTACATGTAAATTGAAATTTTGAAATGTATTATCATGAATTTTATTTAATCATAAATAAATGGTATTTTGTGTTTTAAATGTTTTGAAATTGGAATTAGTGTACACCACTAAGCAAATTGCTTAGCGTGTAGTTGTTTTCTACACGCAGATTTAGAAGCTCTATAGATAGTGTGGACCGAACTGCTATAAGTGGATCAGCTTAAAGACTACAAAAAGGGAAAAGACTCAAGGTGGATTATTATTTTCATGTAATATTTTGGCTTATTAAATAATGGCATGTACTAGTTAGTGTGAGGAGTGAGTATTGTATTTTGATAATATTTGGAGATTTCGTATATAAATAATTGGAAGTAAATTTATTTAAGTATTAATGTGTAGTATGGTGAATTTATAAGTTACTGTTATAAGTTACTGATAGTTACTGTTACCGTGACACTCCCGATCCGGGGGTGTTACACTCACTCGTCCTCGACATCACCTAAAAATAAAATTGTTTCAATTATACCGAGTGATGAGAGTTCAAAGAAAACCACATTGATACCACTTACTGAAGTAAGATCTTGAAAAAGGACGGTTGACAAAATGGTCGTCGCCTCTTCCTTTAGCTTTTCCTCATCCTTGGGGAGAGGAAAGAAGCTCTTGAGGAGGGATTGGACCCTGAGATCTCTGCAGTCGGCATCCAGCGCCTCCCTAACAAACACCTCCACTAACGTTTGTTTCGGTGGAGCTCCACCTTGTGATCGAGAAGCCGCTTCAGCTACCTACAAAGGCAATGCAAAAGATGGTAGTTGAAATAGAAAGTAGTGAATACAAGGATAACTAAAGCAAAGAAAAATAATAAGGTGTGCTAATACGTGAGCAGATTTTTGCTTCTTAGAAGCTAACTGGCTAGATTTTCCCACTTCCGGCCGGGATGATTCACCCACTTTGAGAGCAACAGGCCTAGTCCATTTGTTGCTCATTGCTTTCTTCTTGGCAGCTAACAGATTAGCAGCCATTTGTTCAGGAGTTGACATGCCTAAAGAAATAAAAACAAAACCAAAGCAAATAAGGAGTAAGTATCGGTTGGAGGATCATGAGTCTGCAGATAAATAACTTCATTTGAAACCAGGTCATGAGTAATCAAGTGATTCCCTTGCGGCAGTATTCAATCTCCACATATGGGGTTTTAAACCTTTAAAGAATTCTACCCTAGAATCGTGGACCCGGCGGGCTTTGCTAGAAATATTAGCTGGTTTCTCACTAGATCACTCAGTTGGGAAGGAAGGGTAGCTCTCGTCTATACGGATGTAAAACCAAAACTCTTTAAAATTATGCTTTGAATTGGGCCTCCCCAAAAATTTATAAAACCCGGAATCGGGTGGTTAGCAAATTGGTAGTGGTCATCCCCTTTGTTCTTGTTGATACTACACAGTTTCCTAAAGAATGTGGGGGGTGAACTCGAAACCGGCATCAACACAAAGTTGGTAATGACCCATCAAATCCACCCAAGCTTTAGGATGGAGCTCCGCAGGGCATATTCCCCAAATTTTCAGCAGATTACAGATCGACCCGGGCAGAGGATCTCTGAAGCCATTTCGCAAAGTGTCCATGTATACACTAAAATGACCATGGGGAGGAGCGTTCACCCGTTGGTTCTCAGACAGGAGTAAAACATAACATTTTTTAAGCCAATCAAACATCACCGCTTCGTGGGATATGCGAACCTCATGCACCATAAACACCATGTCATCCACCCGGGGTGTCATCTTCTTCCTCCTCACAGGCGATGCTGACAAAGAGGCCTCCTCTCCAGAGCGAGAATGGGGTGGTGCCTGATCATCACCCCTAACCACAGGGTCATCTACAACATTCTCTCCTTGAAGAGATGTTTCTGGCGTGGAAATTTCCATTCACTGACCAGATGACTCACCACTACCAGCTGCACTCATACCTTCAACCTTAGACTCGTCGCCCCCCATTTGGTTTGATATTGAATTCTCAGAAGCCATCACTCGATTTGCTGTCCTTTTAAACCTAACACATTTAAGTTTTGGTGAGTCGGTGGTATTTAGAGGTTTCTTCAAATACATGTTAAACTTGTGATCATCCATCCGTCTCCACCACTCCCTATCACTACTACTATTACTACTGCTAGAATCGCAACCGGATGGCTGAAGCTGAAACTTGGTAATCTCCATGACCCGGTCCTAATGCTACAAATAAGGGATCTAAGATTTAAAAACCCTCTTATGGCTAATTTTGAGGAGAAAACAGCAAAACTCAACAAATCCTATGAATTTTGGATCAAAGCAAGACAGAAAATGAAGAACGCGAAGAACAGAGTAAAAAAAAATTTTTTACCCAAACAACGTAGAACAAAGCAAAATAACAAACAGAACAATGCAAATGGTAGTAATGAAAGCGCAAACAAATCAGAACTTACTTGAGAAAGATGATTTGCTGGTTTAAAGAAGGAAAGTTAGCAGGAAGTTGCTTGAATCGCCGGAAGAGCTCTGGGGAAAAAGTTTTGAGTAAATAGTAAAAATAAAGGAAACCACGTATTTATAGGAGAAGTTGAATGCTTGATAAATCTGCACCATCAAAATTAGGGCACGCCTTATCATCAACGGCTCAGATTTCATCCTTAAGACAGCTATAACTCGTCAAAGATTTCAAACCCACTCATTTAAATCGCCTTAGAATTTCAAACGACGCGATTGAAAGCTTTGAATTTCAAACGATGCGGCTGAAAGCTTTGAGTTTTAAACGACACGGCAGTTAAAGTTTTCTTTCACAATTTTAAATTGTTGAATTCAAAGAAGACCTAGAAGGACTTCTACTTACTTATGGGGGGGACTTCTGATAACCCGGAATGTGTAAAGGAGCCAGCATATAACACCATCCGGCTGAGCAATAGGCCACGACATGTCACAACAATTCGCCTATCCGGCGGATGGATAATTTGCAGCACGATAATCTAGCTTTTTTTCCATCCGACCGATCAACGCCAACTACCGAATGGCGACACGGACCAACAATGAACCAAAAGAAGACAAGCAACATTGGATGCCCACATTGCTAGTGGATGTCTACATCACTAGTGGATGCTTACATCATCAAGGCTCATCCACTTCCTATATAAAAGCCCTCAAATCACCTAAAGAGGTACATTCTCTTCTTCTACTCTCTTCTCTCTTTACTTATTGCCTCCTCTCTTAAATCCGTTGCTAACTTAGGCATCGGAGAGGCTACGCCGGTCACTCGACTAGCTCCCATAGTCATCATCTTTTCATCTTGCAGATTCCGACCACCGTACAAGGCGGAAAGACACGATCAACATCTGAAAGCAAGTGCGTGATCAACACGTCCACAGGCTAGACTTTCACTACTCAATAACCAAAACATGATAAAATGGTAAAATTTTAAAAATAATTGTTTTTTTAACAATCTAGTCAATTTTTAATTAGTTTGATGAAAAAAATTAAAAATTATTATCATTTGAAAAACGTTACAAATTCAATTGATTATATAGCGTAAGACTGACCCGATGTAAGATTAAGCCTTGTTAATAAATACGCCTAAATCGAAAGTCGTTGGGCAGCCAGTAAAGAGGTAATATTACCCGCTCTAATATCGCCTATAAAACAAAAAAGAAAACAAGCCGACCGTGTCGCCCATCATCATCGCACCGATAAAGGCAACACAAGATTTTTTAATCCCAAACTGAATCCTGTTTACATCTCATCAAAGTCGTTAACTTTCCCCCAAATTTTTCTTTTTGATCAAACAATCCTGTTATCCCTAGTTTCCAATTGCATGGCATGAATCCCCAATTTTGAATAAAAATTCAAACATGTCCTCCGCGACCTCGACAGCAACTATTAGGGACCCAAACTCTGCTCGATCTTCCGATGATATAATTGATACCACGACGCCGTTGCTTTCCCCCGGCGCATATGGCGATTCCAATAACAGCCCATCCCGCCGATCCGGCCGTCGGCAGTCGCTTCGTGATGCCGCTCGGTTCCTCCGCCGAGCCAGCAGTCGCCGAATGATGCGGGAGCCGTCGATGCTGGTGCGTGAGACGGCCGCGGAGCAGCTAGAGGAACGGCAAAGCGATTGGGCTTATTCGAAGCCTGTGGTGATTCTTGATATTATCTGGAACTTCATATTCGTGGCTGTGGCTATGGGTGCGCTGATACTGAGCAGAGATGAGAAACCTGAGATGCCCTTGAGGCTCTGGATTATTGGTTATGGATTGCAGTGCGTGTTGCATATGGTTTGCGTTTATGTGGAGTATAAGAGACGGAGAAGAAGACGAGTTAGTTTTGGAGGGATTGAGAGAGGTCTTGGTGGTGATGGCAATTCGAGTTCTGGATCGAGAGTGGAGTCTCCGCAGTATGTTACATTGGCTCAGCTTGAAGTGGATGATGGAACAAGGTATTTTTAAAATCTACTTTGATCCTCTATTAAATTCAATTTTTAATTCTAAACATGGAACTTCGATTTATTGATAATAGTGTATGATTTTAGAAGTACACTAGTTTCTTAGCTAGTGTTTGACATTTGAATCAGGGATGATACCAGAGAAGAATGGATATCTAATGCCTAAATGTAATTATCATTATAAATGGATTTATACTTGTGGTGTTTTTCAATAAGTTTGGTATTGGGTCCTTTTTTATTCTTTGAGAATTCTGCTGTTCTTTGAAACATAGCTCTGGGTCTGGCGCCTTGTGCATTTTGATTCATCTTTGTGTCTTAATTTTTTTTCTCTCCCTCAGCAGTGTTACAAAGCATCTTGAGTCTGCGAATACAATGTTCTCGTTTATCTGGTGGATCATTGGGTTTTACTGGGTATCTGCTGGTGGTCAAGGTTTAGCAAGTGACTCTCCTCAACTCTACTGGTTTGTTATTCTCATTTTCTGATTATGTAATTTGAGGTTGAAGTGTTTTCTGGATGTAGAATCTCATGGCTGCCATGCGGTTTTTGTTTTGCAGGCTTTGCATAATTTTTCTTGGTTTCGATGTGTTCTTTGTTGTCTTTTGTGTTGCTCTGGCATGTATCATTGGTATTGCTGTTTGCTGCTGTCTTCCATGCATTATTGCAATTTTATATGCCGTCACAGACCAGGTAGCTATTCTTTAAAACTTTTTCAGTTCTTTATCAAACTTTAAATAGATCAATGATTGTGGCTTTGCATATAGGATGTAGTGGTGATGTACTGATATAAACTAAACTGAGTATTTGGGGGTAAACAAATTTTTCCCTTCCCAAAATTTTTAGATGGATGGGATGTTGATTATCAAACATCAAGGGTTTCATAATTCATATTTTTCAATATGATACAAAGCTAGCGTTTTCAGGGATGTTACTGCTCCCTCGTTGCTTCCCTGACTAGCTTAGCTCAATGTTGCCCCTTGTATATGAATGGAAGTTACCTACTCATTTAAATTCAACCAGCAATTTCCCACATAAGAAAACTGGAATAAGCTAGATTATAATGATGCCGGTAAAATCCACCCTAAAATGTGTGCTTGTATAATTTTTGGTGCTATGAAGCTGTTAGATTCTTTCAAGTGTCGAGTTATCATATGCATGTGACAATGAGTATCGATGGTTCGACTCGATGAGTATTGTCCAAATAGATAGAGAAAGTTAAAATGTGAAGAATAGTTTTCATGCCATGTGTAACTTTTACAGTTCTGGTATGCATCTTTAGATCAGCATATTTACATGTACTGGGAGTTTGATATGTCAACTTTGAATACAAATATCTACAGATTTCTTATTCTTTGTATCTATCTTCCATGCAACATGATGAAACAGGAAGGAGCATCGAAAGAAGACATCGAACAACTCTCAAAATTCAAATTTCGAAGAACTGGAAATATCGAAAAGCTTTCCGATGATGAACAAAGAGTTGGTGGAACAATGACCGAATGTGGCACAGATTCACCAATAGAGCATGCTCTGTCAGAGGAGGATGCGGTACCCATTTTCATTCTCAGTTTATTAAATTTTATATTGTGTCACAACCAGAATATTTTATACTAAAATGATGCTATATGGACTCTTGTAGGAATGTTGCATTTGCCTCTCTGCATATGATGATGGAGTCGAGATAAGAGAACTTCCTTGCGGCCACCATTTCCACTGTTCCTGTGTGGATAAGTGGTTGTATATTAACGCCACCTGTCCTCTCTGCAAATACAATATCTTGAAGAGCAGCAGACGGGATAATAGAGAGGAGGTTTAGAAGGATCGAATCGTGTTTGCTAAGAGTTTGTCAATGCACAGATTGCTGTTGGACCCAAATGCCGTGTTTTCTTTTGGTATATTTCTTCTAGTAATAGTTGTGGTGGAAGCATTGGCTCTGGTATGCCATATTTTTTAGTTTTTGTTTGTATATTTATTGGTGTTGCTCATTCAGAGCATCTGTTGCTAACCCCATTGAAACAAGCCCTTGTTTGCTTTTCATCTCCTGCAATCTAGATAAGGATTATGTTAAAAGATTTGCATGCAGCTCTCCAAGGTTTTTTTTTATGTGTTTTCGGCATTTGGAGTGTTCGGAGGTTTGTGTAAAGAGGTGGCATTAAACAAAGGAATAAACTAAGCTTTCTTCTACCGATTTGTTGTGCCTTTGTTGGATTGTTTTCTTTATCAATTTCGTTTATCCATTTCAAGAATGCATTATTTTCTTGCCTAATGTTATAATTTGTTAATTATGCATGATTTGCTTCTGATATTCTGATGAAGCAGTGTGATATTTTTTTACTGCTAGAAGTCTAGGCTTAATGACTTATGAAGCCCAACATGTGATAATGTTGCTCAATTCCCAACATATTGTATGTAATGAAGTATTGAAGAAAAAAAAAACCATGAAGTGATTGATATAGGATATAAATTATTCACCAACTCCCGTCTTCCTCGTTGAGAAAGGGAATTGACTAATTTTACCCCGTATTGAATAGAACATGTTGAACCAAATATTTTTCATGTAAAATCTGTTTGATTTTATTTAGATTAGGAAAATCATGCACTTTTATGAAACCGTGTGCTTTGGTTTAAACTCTTATTTTTTCTTTTATTTACTATGATGATGAATAATCATATTATTACTATATTTATTCATTTTTCTACTAACCCAAACATTTTTTTGATTATGGATCTACTAACAAAATTTCAATGCGCAATTCTAACATTCAATTTGTATTCCTGAATAATCTCATTTTTCAATTGATCTTAATTTAGTTAGTAAATTCACAAAAATGAGTGAGAATGACTTGTGTTTACATTGCAAATCCATAAATTAGAGTATGCTTGGTAATGTTGTAGTTGAGGCAGAGATTAATTTTACAAATACAAATGTAATCATAATAATTTACCTCACCCATGAAATAATAATATAACGTAAATTTAAAATTGAGCTAC
The DNA here is from genome assembly GCA_949673415.1 of Euphorbia schlechtendalii. Lineage (NCBI taxonomy): Eukaryota > Viridiplantae > Streptophyta > Magnoliopsida > Malpighiales > Euphorbiaceae > Euphorbia > Euphorbia schlechtendalii. The sequence goes on along the minus strand of CATIWQ010078564.1, from coordinate 7,202 downwards.
ATTTTAAAATCAAAGTCCTAAATAGGTTTGGGGAAAAAGGTTTATAAGCCTTGTAAATGATAATATAAGAAATAAAAATTGTAAGAAATGGGATTATTGGTAATGATTTTGGTCAAACAGGCCAGATATGAAAGATTCTTTATAATAAATCTAAAAAAACATTTGTCCTTGTACGTTTGCTTTTCGCCGTCCCCGAAGTACGCCTTTTCATTCTTTTGATTGATCACCAAACAGCTGCAGCACCCTTTACTACTTTCCGTGTCTCCTCTCCTCTCCTCTTTTCTGTTCATTTATCTTCAATTCTCTCGAGAAAATGAAATTCTAAGATAGATGGAGCAAACAGCTCTCTTCGACCGCTACCGTCGCGATCGCCGGAAGCTATTAGAGTTTCTCTTGTCTTCCGGCTTGATCAAAGAGCTCCGAACTCCCTCCGGCTCCATCAACTCTTTCTCCAATATAAATTTCGATACTCTCAGCGCGGATTACATCCTACAGTGCGTTAAATCAGGTGACTGGAGGAGTTTCTTGTTCTTCTTGTAGGAAATTAAGAACTAGTCTATGCTTTGTTTCGATTACGGTACACTTAAGCAGCTGAAGCTGACTTTGCTAGTTTTGTCATTTCCGTTTTTCAGGTGGAATTATCGATGTTAGTGAAGCTACTGAGAAGTACGTGGACGAATCTGCTTATCCTGTTACGTTTGTGAAGGTACTTGGCCATATTTCCCTTATTCAGCTACATGTTCAAAATAGTGCTATAAAATTTTGCTATCAACACATATTGTGAAGATGATGGGACATCAATTATACTTCAGTATTAAGGTCTCAGTTGACATTTGTTAATTGTGCCATTTTTTTGGCTTTGAAGTAAGTGTGGTGTGGTTTGAGCATGTGATATCTTGGTGCGTTTGAAAGATAAATGTATGTGACTTCTTATAGAATTAATGTTTTTTTAAAGGTTTGAGTTGATCTATTACTTGTTGCAATTCTGTAAAGTAAATTGTGTTTATGATTTCCTTCATGCAGACCCATTTATTTTCAGGAAATTCCTATTTTCTGGTATCTGATCCAGATATAGCTGGATCTCCTCCTAGGCGTGCACCTCCTCCAATTAGGCCGAGCCAAACCCGTAATGCAACACCATCATCAAGGAAGAAGGATATCCCTCGTTTTGATTCTTTTGAAGATCCTGCCCAAATTTCTGACAATTGCAATTCTATATATGGAGTAGCAACCGATATTCATACAGGGCCTTTAAGACATCCAGAAATTCCAATGCTTGGTTTACCTGGCCTGAAAGCAGGTATTAGTTGGTAACTTGCTTGTTCGCTCATAAGAATATGATGCAATAAACTAAGCTTATTTGGATGAATTGGGAGTCCATAGGTTTTTTGTCCTTTTCATAGGTGAAGATTGAGCTCTCGTGTAACAATGGTATTTCTATCCTTTTGAGTAAATTGATACATAACTTCAGGGTTTTTGAAGGATTATCTGACGATGACTTGCGGGAATCAGCTTATGAATTATTGCTTGCCTCTGTAACTATGTCTAGGTAAATTCTCTCTCTGTGTTTGTGTGTGTTGAGTGAACACTTCCCCTGTTATGCATACTTATTTGTTAATCCACAGTGGTGCATTCACGTGTTGTGTGCGCATATCTCCCTGGCATGTTTGTTTATGTCTATTTATATCAACACCTTTCTTGTATGATGGGTTGTTGGTGCTTTTCTTTGTCTCACTTAATATTTGAATGATGAATTTTGCATTTTAGGATTGAAGACAATTCAGGTGATGTTATAAAGACTTCAGTGGAGGATAGAAAGAAAGAAAAGTCTTCCAAGTTCTTGTCAGGGTTGAAGAATAAAAAAGATAAAATGCTTTCGCAATCTCCGTCATTAAGAAGACAATCCTCTCAGTCTTCGGGAAGACTGTCATCTGAGTCTTTCAGAAGACAGCCATCTCAGTCTTTGGAGCGACATTCAGAGCTTATGGAGATTTTCCGCGTCCAGATGCAGGTTTTCTATATATTTTTTTCAATTATTTTTTGATGGATACACAAATAAATGTTTCGTTGTCAAGGATGCTATGCACTTTTCACGAACTTAGTTAATGACATTGCCAGATCCTGCATTCTAATAGATGCCTTGTCTTGTGTCATCATATTTGTGTTTACGATTTACATTAGCCTTCTTTAAACCATAACATTTTACCTGAAATTTGCTACTGTAATTTGATGTATTTGAAAACATTCTTCTTTCTTTAAAGGAATGTTTCTTACAGAATTTTTTTTCTTGGATTTGATGGAAGATTCAATGGTGAAAAGGGAAAGACTAACAGCACCTTGTCTAAATTTTATCGTTTTATTTTGAGTTTGACCACTATGCTTCAAGCTACATTAGTTGAAGTTCTTAGTCATTTAAATTTTAACATACTCGTAGCTGTATTGGCAAGTGTTTTCTTTCTTTTCATTTAATGCATAATAAGGTGTATTATGCATTAAACTCAGGTTTATAGTATTCACTACCAAGAGTTCTATAGGCACTAATAATGTGATAAAGTATTGTCATTGCTTATTTGGGAGTTGTTACTCAACTCAATGCATAATAAGTAAGTAGTGGTTCTTTACTAGATTTCAGAAGCAATGGATGCTTCCATTAGACGGAATTTGATGCAGTTGGCTGCTAGGAGGGTGCATGGACAAATAGACCATCCATATATCTCACTGGGGCTATTGAATGGTATCTTCAAGTCTGATTTTCGTAATGAAAAATCGTACATGCAATGGAAGAATAGGCAGGTAACTATGAACTTTATATGTCGATTTTCTTTACTTAACCATATAGATTGTGTATACTTGTTTAAGCATGGATTTTTTTAAAATAAGGCATACAGGATGTGGCTCACTAAGTATCATAATTGGTAAGTTGGTTTGCTTGTCCTGTAATTTAATTGAATATAATTGTCTTGTTGGTCATTATACAGAATGTGCTATTCATTTTCTACATCTGATAGCTCTTCAACATGTAAATGTTAGATGGTCAAAATTGCCCTCTCATAGATAGGGCCTTAACTGTGTATATGAACATTATTGTTTAGGAGAGATCTGGTAACATGCTGGACTGCAATTTTCCGAACTTGTTTTGACCTATATCTCAGATCCCTAAATTTTTTAGGTATGATGGCTTGCTGCTGCTGGTAAAATGCCGCTCCACTTGATTTGTTATTAGGGTCTTATGACTCGAGGAATGGCCGTTATTAACAGTTTCTCAGTGAATGCTCAAGTTATGCCCAGTCTTTTAGCTATTCCCAAAACTAAAAAATGAGCTTGTCATTTAATTTGACGAAAACAAATCAGACAGTTTTAAAGCTCTGAATATGATGTTTTATTTGCTATCACTTTTGCAGGCCAACATATTAGAAGAATTTCTCTGTTTTTCTGCTAATTCCCAAACAAACAAACATTTAACTGTCAGAAGTGACATTGCAAAGATTAGAGATGATAAGGTATAGTGAACATGTGACTAGTAACTGAAAAATAAGCTTAAATTTTCTAATTTTTTTGGATGCAACAGTGGGATACTATAATGTCACCTTCCGAGCGTGTTGCAGTTCTAGCATCTATTAGACAATTTGCTGTTGATTTGTCATCTTTGCCAGTGAAATTTGGCATCCGTGGTGAAACTAGTTATTGGGCTTCTAGCTATCACATAAACATTAGACTTTATGAGAAATTACTATTTGGTGTGTTTGACCTTCTTGACGAAGGCCAACTCATAGAGGTAAATTCTTCTCTTAATCTAGTTGAGCAATATTGCATCATGTATCCTACTGTGCTTTTAATCAATGCTCTGTCGGTGCTTGTGTTTTCATTAGGAAGCTGATGAGATCTTGCCACTGATAAAATTGAGCTGGCCTGCTTTAGGCATCACTAACAAATTGCATAATGCATTGTATGGATGGGTTCTTTTCCAACAGGTATGTCATATACTGCATAATGCTTACCAGGCTTCGTAAAATATTTTATATGTAATTTTACAACTCAGCTTTTGATCTTGATTGTATACATGGGAAAACTTGAATAGTTGAGAAGGGTTTGCAACAGACTATTTAATGATCACAATAAGGCATCGAAAATGAGATTGTGGGTTGGTTAGAGTGTATATTTTGGCATGTTGAGCTGTCTTCTCCATGCTCTTCTATATGTTTCAAATAACATTTAGATTTGAAATTTATTTAGTTTTTGCTTAATAAGATAGAGAAGTCGGGAATATATGATACAAGTTTCTTATGATCTGACAGTTGAAGACAGTCAACGGTGCTGTATAGGTTGCTATCTGTAATCTCATAATTAATCTTACCCTGATTTTGAAATGTTGGAACATATTGCAGGAAGCAAGTCTTGGATTGTAGAAAGTGCTAGTAAAGACTATGAAAAGAGATATAAAATAGTTTCAGTTGAAGTTTGAAATTTGAAATTTCTTAGACATCAACTTTGTAACTAAAAGAAAGGCTAGATGTAGACTCATTGTGAAATTTCTTAGGATCATTAAAGCTCCCAATCAAGCTCTAGACATGTGCTGGATCAAGTCTTCGCAGTAGGAACAGCTTTGGTATACTGTTCATGTGAGCCTATATTAGCTACTTTGGATATTAAATCTTCACCATTATGAAGAACATAATCTATTCCATTAATATTGATAGAGGTCTTCAGAGCCTGGTTTAGAGCTGATGAAAATATTTTCTGACCAAGCTGTAAACTCATGGTTTGTAGGATCTCTCAAAGTTTACATGTTACTTGAAAGAAATCAAATGAAGCTGAAACGATAGATTTCAGTTGCATCTGGTTTTTAAAACCTTTAATAGAAAAATTCATAATAGTTTTTTACTACTTAATCAAGCGAAATCATATTTCTGTGAGAAGCACAAATGATAATTTGTAGGTAGAATGCAATGTGAAAAATTACAATATGGCTAGCCACATTGATGGCTTAGCATGACAATTTAGTATCTTTCCTTTGTTGAAGTTTGTGGAGACTGATGGAGAGGTACTTTTGGAGAAGTCAGTTCTTGAGCTGCAGAAAGTTGTACATGTTGAAGAAGCTGATGAAAAGGAGAAGCAGTACATTAATACCATAAAATGCTCAAGGCAATGTGATGGGCACGAACAAAAGTTGAATTTGGTGTCAGCTATCTGCCTCTCTATAAGCATTTGGTGTGATAGTACGCTACAAGATTACCATCTACACTATGGTCAGGTCATTTGCAAGTCTTTAGTAGTTTTTTTCCTTATCCTTTTTTTTTATTTTGAATTCCATTATTCTGACAGAAGGGACTGACTGCTGAATTTTTGTTTTGTAATGAATTTTTCATTATCGAGTTTTTGTACTTTATTTACTTTTGTAAGTGTACAATAGCTTGTGGATGTCTCTTTGACAATAAAGTCTTAGCCTAAAAACGTAATTCAATCTGTAAATCTTTTTTTTTTTAATTTTCCAATCTAGTGCATTTTATGGTCTCTTCTCCATATATTTGGTATTGCCCAAGTAATCTCTCATTGATTGATGTCCAAATATTGCTTCTTGCCATTATCATCACTGGATATTTCTATTACAATTTCATAACAAAATGTGTTTCAATCTTCAAAACTGTTTCACCACCATGAATTTTGTGATGCATACATGAGGTTGGTTATATTTCCTTAGGCAGATTCATCTAGTTATATAGAAGAATTAAATTTGAAGGAAGATAGTTCATGCCCTATGACCTACTTTGGTAACCGTAACATGTTCTTGTATTCTTTCCTACATCCAAGGAAGTCCATTCTTTTTTCTTGGGTGATGAAAAAAACTCAGTTCCTCAGGATTGTTGAAATAAATTCCTTATATTCGTCTATTTTTTGTATGAGTTGAAGAATATGCTTTTAATTCTGAGACGTTCTTCCTAATTATGAGACAATCTTTCTTGCAGAAATCTTCTTGTTTCAAAACAATCATGGCCCTGCTGTCTGTTGTTGGATTCAGCACTTCTGATGACTCTGGTAAAATTAAGGTTAGACCTTGGTGGACTGAAAATTAAATGCTTTTGTACTTTGTTTCCTAACATGTTCTAGACATTCAATAATTGATGCTCATAACTCTCTTAAGTGATTACTGATTCAATCTCTTTGAGACGTTTAACCTATCATAAATTGCGATCACGAGAAACTTAAGTATCAAACAAGCATGACTACTATATAGATCTGTAATTGGTATTTAGGAGAAGTGAGTGGGGGTTCTATATTGAATTTCTATTGTTGGTAAATTTATTTATTGTCTCTCAGGGGATTGGTGGTTCAGTTAACTCTATTGGTTTTATTTTACTGGGCATGTGGTCGTATTTGTGCCTTGATGATTTGGATAGATAATATCATGTATTATAAAATTTTTGTAGATTTTCAGAGTTCTTTCCAGTCTCACTGTCCAATGTTTCCATCTAAACTACAAGACAATCCCTCTTGCCTCTCGGCTTTGCTTACACCACAAAAGAATACTATCCAGTCTCCTTCATTGCCTAGAACTTTTACTTATCTATCCAGGACAACCTCATCTAAGCTTTTTTTTTTCAAATATGAGCTCCCAACCTATTTCACTGCCTGTTTCATTGCCTTCAGGTTTTCTGGATGGGAGAAGTTGGTAAACTGATTTAAACAGATTATTCATTTCTGCATGCTATCAATTAGTCGCATATCTCATCGGGTGCTGTACTACCACCAATTTAGATCATGTCTTACCCTACAATCGGCTCTGGCACTGTTATCTTAAAGAACCTTTTGAAACTGTTGTGGACCAGGAGATTAATTCTATAGTTTTGTGAGTTGTTTGTTCCGCCCTTATAAAGGATCTTGCTGTTTGTGACTTTCCTTGTACTAGCGCTGTAAGTTTGTAGCAATGTATATTTGTAGGAAAATGATCGATGCTTAAGATCATCCAAAGGTACATGGATACTTTTGCAAATGCCGTTGGGCCAATAAATTGATTAACTTGGATCTTCCTCATCTTAAAAATGTGCGTGATAGAACTTGTTGATACAAGAGAAAGAAAGAAATGTATTGTCTGATTAATAGAGAGGGGAATACACATATATATACAAGTAGTGTTGATGCAATATAGGTAAGTAATAAATAGGAATTAATATGAATTAATTCTATCCTAAACTGATGCTGAAGTT
>CATIWQ010078545.1:0-17076 GCA_949673415.1 Euphorbia schlechtendalii | reverse complement strand
TACTTATAGGACCTATTCGAGATTTGTATATAAAACTCATAGTAAGAATACCATTAGATATTACTCCACTTAAACTTATCGGAAGCATTAAACCAAAACTATATAACTTATACTAATTCATGTTGCATCGAAATATAAATCGAAACTTCCTTGGAATGTTGCTTTCGAATGTTACTCACCACTCATCATTGCCAATTTGGAACATGTTGTGCACTAACATTAAACTTGTAAATACCTAACACTCATAATGACCTTGGAAAATTGTAAGTAAAGTATAAGAAATGATAATGTATAAATTGACATGAAAATCAACAAAAATTTTCAAGATCTTCGATTTTTTTAATTTTATTTTTATTTTTTTTTTGGATTTTATAGGATTTTTACAAATGCTCCGCCACACTAAAGAATGCAATGTCCTCATTGTGAGACATTATAAAAATAAAAAATTAAACAAATAACTATCTAGTCTAAAAATATGAAAAAGAAAAGAAAAGAGAAGAGAAAACCCATTTGTTGTGAAGGAGAATCCAGGGCCCATGTTGCGATCGCGAAGGCTTGTAGCGATCGTGACTTCCTTCAAAACAAGAACAGAAGGTTTTGTTGTATAACGTCACGGTCATGAACTTCTTTAATTCATCAAATTCTTCAAATTTTAGACTTTGCACCTAGAAAAACTTAGAAAACAAACGTATTAAATATAATTGGCTTACCCGGACAATTCGATCTCTAGAACACACTTGCCTTCCCCAACAACGGCGCCAAAAACTTGTTCGTCATTTTTCTACCGATAAGTTTCATAATTTTTACGCAAAGAGTTTGGCTATATATCAATGGCACCAAAAACTTGTTCACGAAAAAATATAGGTGACAATTAATACCTCTTATCAAATAGAAAAATGATGATAACTGCAAGTATACAGTTGCGATGTAGTTTTAAAAGATATCGAACCCACAGGGTAAGACTAGCTCTAAAGATCAAATAGGGAAAAAGGATAAAGAAAATAATATGTATTGATATTTTTGGATAGGAGGGTTAGAATGAAGAATGAGTAAATATAGGTATGAAAGATTAGAGAATCTAAATATATAGATTTTCCCTACGAAATAAGTATAGTAGAGAAAACATGCAAGTTCAGCAAAGATATTACGATTCACTAAACTAATCTAACGAACTCGGTTCAAAACACTCAGATGTTCAATGATTCGCCGCAGAGTAACATATGAAATAAATTTTCTAAACCTAGCGCAAACGAATTAAGATAATTAGATAAACCTGGACAACGTCAATACTATGCTTAGTATGGGTCGCTCTCACATAGCCATATTTAGCAAGTTACCATTCAAAAAATGTTAGCTTACTAAACAGCGTTATATCATAGATCTAGTGATTACACGTTATTGTTAACCCCGAAACTACTCTTAAAATTAACGCCAACTCATATAACTTGATTAACATAAAAGACATAGCACAAAATATGCATTATGACACATAGACATGTCATAAACTTCAAAATAAAAAGTTTAAGTAGAAAGCAAAGCAAAGTTGTAAGGTATGCAAGTGAAAGTTAAAGTTGATCAAACCGTATCCACTCTTTAATGGGAGTCGTCAATGCTCACAATTCCTGCGTTTGCTTTGAATTCTGTCTCGGCCCGTATAGAACCTCTGCTAGGATGCTATTCTTTGTTAATATCGAACAAATGAATAATGAAGAATGAAAACTTTTATTGATAAGTGGTTTGCAAGTACACTTATACAACAATCGCTCAAGAATATAGAGAAATCTAGTGATCAAAATAAGGATTCGAATCACTTAAACATTTTCTCGCTAACACTTAAGAACGTAGCGACTCTATCTACACACACACACTATATCTCTCTCTCACTTTTTACACTCTATACCACACTAATCCACTGCACTTCTTAAATGCACAAAATTGAAGAGGATTGGAACACTATTTATAGAGTTTAAAGGGTTGCGTCTATCCAAACGAAGGGTTGTGTCCATTGGTGAAAGATTGCATCTCTTCCTTGTGATTGGTTGAGAAGCTTTGATATAATCCACAATGGATAAGCACCTATTCATGATTGGTTGACTCCTGATAAGCATTTGTTCATTTATAGTTGATGGCGGTTGATCATGCTTATCTGGAGGTTGTTAGTTAAAAAGATAATACCAGAAAACCATCCATGTCATGACCGTGAATCTTTGATTGGCAATCTTCTATTTCTGAAGTAAACAAGTCACGACCGTGAATGATTATCACGACCGTAAATTTTGTTTTACTCAAAATTCTTCTTGTAACTTAACCGATCTTCGACAGCTTCGATCCTAAGCTAAATCTTTAAGTTCCACACATCTTTTTGCACCTTTTTCACTCTTTTTTCATAGAATTCCACTTTTGATCATTTTACTCCCAAGATTTACCTAGTATCTGCATTTGCATAAAAAACAACTACATACCAGTTGAATTCTTTTATATGAAGTATAAAAATGACTAAAACTATAGTGTTTATTGTATAAAATTAATGTGATAATAAGTGTAATTATACACTTATCAACTTTATATAACTATGCCTACCGTTGTAAAGATTTCTCCACCTAAGGAAGGAAGGAAGGAAAAAACTAGTGGATTAAAGCTTGAAAAGGAATCCAGGGACTAGAGGTAAGCTAGGGACTGAACCAGGATTAAATCTAAGGTGTTACCATTCTAACTTTATTCGATTGTCTTTATCCCATTTCTCTCATTCATCATTCTCTCTGTCTACAAGTTTCGCTAGAAAAATCACTCCGAACTGAGTGAAGTACTCAGCAATGATTAAAGATAAACTCTGTCAGCGAACCTGAGCAATTTATAGTATTTAGACCAAGCTCAACATGATCGCTTAGCACACATCTAAAAACATAACTTGGAATAAAGAACCAAGTAAAGCATTCACCCCCTCTGCTTTTTATATTAAGCCATTTAGGAATAACACATAATTAGTGGCTCTTTGTATTTTTGCAATCAATCTCTACATCTTTAATATGTTCTTTCATGAAACATATATTTTTTGCAATAACAATGTCACCTTTGTTGTCACAATATAGATTGATAGGAATTGGTATAGAAAATTGGAAATATTGCAATAAGTAACCAATCAACTTTAGCTCACATCTTTTATGACCCAAACTCATGTACTCTACCTCCACTGTATACCTACTTACAGTAGCTTTTTTTTAGTTTTCTAAGAAATGAGTGAAATTCTTAGGAAAATATAGTAGCCAGTGATGGATCATCTTATGGAAATTTCTCTTTCCAATCTCTCCTATAAGCCTTTTGTTTCACGTGTTGTTATGTTATATACACGAGATACTTATTTTTAGTGAAGTTTCCCAATATTGCAATAGTTGTTCAATAGCTTGGACCTAAGAGTTGCCCAGAACATACAAAATGGGTAGAGGAGGAGATATTTCACATACTTCCTAAAAAGGTGTATAGTTGATGGGTGAGTGATGGGATGTGTTGTACCACCAAAGATAACCAATTTTCTAGTTGATGGCAATCCCATTCCCTATAATTTGGGGGCCATATGCATAATAATATAGAAATTATTAAAATTGGCACTCAATAAAAAAGTAAAATAAAAAATTAACATTTTGAGAAAATTGGGATTTGAAAACACGATCTTCAATTTTTTATAAGTGCCTTACCAATTGATCAAACACAAATTAATGTTTATTTCTATCTTTTTAACATTAAGTACTTAAACAAAAACTTTTTGGAATCCCCTTTCGGTTATGGACCCTAGGAGGTCGCATCCGTAGACTACCCCTAGGGGTGACCCTGGTTGTTGGTGATACATAAACTTTAGGTAAGTTTGCAAATGCCTATTTACCATTTTTATTTGGCCATCCATTTGAGGATGATAGGCTGTTGACTTAGCTAGTTGAACCCCTTGCAAGGAGAATATATCACTCAAAAATTTGTTTAATAACATAAGGTCTTTCACTAATAATGATGGTGGCGCAACCATGTATCTTGTAGTCTTCATTAAAAAATAATAGATCAACTGATTGGAAAGTATGTGGATTTTTTAGGCCTAGGATGTTAGTATACCAACAACCACCAAAATGATTCCTTTTCCCAATGACTTAGTTAGTCATTCAATGAAATCCATACTAATGTAAGTCCAAATTTTGTTTGGAATTGAAAATGGTTGTATGAGGCTTAGAGATTTAGTGTTCTCATATTTGCATGTTTGGAAAATTGCACAACCCTTGTTTGTTTCTTACTTCCCTTTTCCAAGCTCTTCAAATGAACTATAGTGCTTATTCATTTTTGCAGTTGCCAAGGAATCAGAATGTCTCGCTGGATCAGTTCCATGAATTTACTATATTATTTTTTCTTAAGCTCTCTAGAATTCCCAACTACTATTTTCCCTTTCCTTCTTAATATGATCACCGACCATGTGTAAGCTCCTCCTTCATTTCTAACTGCCTTGAGATTAGTTATGATTGATAATTCTGAATTTATTTCCCAACTACCCAGATTTTTAGGCATAATTATAGCCACAAGAGTGGAGATGTTAGCAACCAAAAACACTAAACGGAACAAAGAAGGAATAGGAAAAAGAAACAGAAATCTATTAGAACTTTAAATGGAATAACAATAAAAGACATACAACAAAATGGAACAAAACTGAAAATAGAAAATGAATTGGAGAACAAACTCTTCAATCCCCCACAAATGAATTGAAAGGACAACCCTTTGATCCCCTCTCTTCCCAAAGGAATGAGCCCAAAAAGCACCAACTTCAAGTCTACCTACAACAATGCAAACCTGCAACTTATATAATACTATAAATACACTAATATTGACAATTGTTAGACCCCACACATCTAAAACACCCATACAACCAACATTATTATTTCATGATACCATACTTAATGATTATCTACCATAAGAATAGTGTTGCCTACCATAGGTATAATACTAGTTTAATCTAGCATTTGATCTTGTTTTCTATCTTTATCGTCCTATTGAACAACAATCTTGTCCTCAAGTTGCAGGTGATGGAATCATGGTGGATGGTGAAATTCAAGGGGGTTCTAGTTCAAGATGAACTAATTCATCAATGTCAAAGAGGACATCCTACAATGTTTTTCCGCTTGCACCTTCATTTGTGGTTGAGCTCAATGTGAATAAGTTTTGAGTTTCCGTAAAGCCTCATTTTCATCTATTTGTTTCTAAATTTCAGCCTTCTGAGAATGGAGATAGCAATGTCGGGGAACAATTACTTCTTCTTCACTTGGATACAAGTTTATTACAAGCTCTGCATGTTGTTTTAGAGGTAGAACTATAGGAGGATAAAGATCAAGACTTCAAGCTTCTACGATAATAGATAAGTCAGTTGGGCACTCCATAGGAACATCAACATTTGGAAGAATGTTTTGTGGACTCCCCACCATGTCCATCAGTTGAATCCATGAACGGGGGGCTGATGTTTCCCCATTCAAATCACCTTCACAAAATGGGTGTTTCCAGTGTTGCTTAGTCCAATCAATAAAAGTCCTTTAGAAGTCATTGTTTTCTTGTTTTTGTGAAGCTAAATCCGCCTTAATTTCTGCAATAGAAAAGTAAGTTCCTGGACTTCGCCAGTCACTTCTTCAAGCTTGGCATCGCTAGAATCTTGTCAAGCATGAAAAGATTGAAATCTGGTATTGATTATCATTGGTGGGGTAGAATTGAATCCAGCAGGTTGGACCAAATATTTGTAACCGAAAACATAAAACAAAATAAAAAAGGAATAGTAAAAAGAAATAAAAATTACCCATAAATGTATTGAAAGGACTACCCTTCAATCCCCCTCTTCCCAAAGGAATGAGCCCACAAAACACCAACTACAAGTCTACCTAGAATAATGCAAACGTATAACTTATATAATACTCTAAACACACTAATACTGATAATTATTAGACCCCATACAGCCGCAACACCCTTACAGTGAACATTATTATTTCATGATCCCATACTTAATGATTGTCTACTTTAGGGATAATGTTTCTTACCGTAGGAATAATACTAGTTTAATCTAAAATCCGATCTCGTTCTCTAACAAGAGACCACTAAAGCTATCAATTTAGCCATGTGAACCATTTAAAGAGCATCCTCTATTGTTTTATCCTCCCCCTTCCTGTATGTAATTTCAAAATCATAATAATATAGCTTAGGTATGCATTTTTGTTGATGGCTAGTTGTAATTCTTTTTTCTAACAAGAATGTGAGGCTTTTGTGATATGTACGAATGATTAACCACTTGTGAGCTAGATAATGATCTTATTTTTTAACTTCACTTATAACAATAAGTAGCTCTTTTTCATACACCAATAATACCATATGTTTTAACAACCAATTCATTGCTAATATATGCTATTGGTGTCCATCTTGCATTAGTTCAACACATATGCTTCTATGACAAGCATTATTTTCTATTATAAACTCTTTAGTAGGAGATGGTAAGGCCATTATAACGGAAGCTATGAACGCCTGCTAGAGTTTATTAAAAGGTTTTGTACCTTTTCATGTCCATTGAAAATTCTCCTTCCTAAAGAGATCAGTTAATGGTTTATTCAATAGCTCATAATGCTCAATTAACCTTTCATTGTAACCATGCAGCAAGACCAAGAAAGCCCCTTAACTACTAGGTGTTTTGCTGTAGCCAACTCTTCACTTCTTTTACCTTCATAGGGTTAGTATAAACCCTTCACTCCTCAATAAAATTCCCCAATTAAAAGAATTGTATACTGCCAAAATTGCAATTGCTTAACATCGCCTCAAATTTTTTTATGTTGTACTTACTAAAGCACCTCCCTCACATGATTAACATGATGCTTCATGCTAGCACTATAGATTATAATATTATCAAATAAGACTAGGACAAATTTCCTTAAAATTGGCCAGAACATGTCATTCATCAAGCTTTGAAAGATTTATGGGACATTGGGCAACCCAAATGGCGTGACTAAGAACTCATAATGCCCTTTATGTGCCCGAAAACTAGTTTTGTGTGTCTCCTTCAGCCATATTCTGATTTGGTGATACCTTGAGGCTAAGTCTAATTTAGTAAAAATTGTAGCATGATACAACTCATCAAAGATTTCTTGTATATTGGAAATAGGGAACATTTCCTCTGTAGTGTACTTATTGAGATTCCTATAATCTATGCACATTCTCCAACTACCATCTTTTTCCTAACTAAAATGACTAGAGAAGAGTATGAACATACACTAAGTTTGATGGTTCCACTTTCTAACAAATCCTTAATCAATTTCTCAATAATATTTTTATTAGTTAGGAAGTTCTTGAATGGTCTTATATTCATGGGAGCAATTTTTTCTTGAAGCAAGATTTTGTGGTCATGTTCCCTTTATGGTGGCAGCCCCTTAATCTTTTGGAAGAGAGCCTGAACTTTTTCTAGCAAAGGTTGTAGAGACACGTGAATTTCTTCTTTAGCATTAGGTATTGCTGCTAATGTAATAAATGTAAATGAATCCATACATGACAATGATCCTAATATAAACATTAGGAGAAGGAGTGTACCTTGTTCCATGATGAGGGCGACGATGACAAACACTTGTAGACGAGAGAACAAATGCAATAGACAAGAGGGACTAACGTAATTGAGTTGTGTGTCTCACTTAACCTCTTTAGTGTCACATGTTAACATTGATGAATATGAGAACTTATTTATAGGCAGAGAGAGGACCAACCCTTGAGATTCTTTATTTCATAACCCTCCAATAGGGTAATAACTGTAACCTTTTATATTAAACATCATGACTTGTTATCATTAAGCCGATACATTAATATCAATAATGAGTCAAATGAATGGTCATAACCGATATATTAATATAATGATCTACTTCATGAGTCACATAGGGCTACATAAATGTGAGTCTTAAATTATCCCACTTGGCCAATGTGTCACAAACGACCGTGGACAGCTTAAGAAAACATAATTGTACATATAATAAAATATTTTCATTGTTATGTTCATTTACATAATAAAGTCATTATCAAACATGATGACTAATAACGATCATAACAGTTGTACATCATTCATCAACATAATCCCTTCCATGTATCACAATATTAGCTTCTCACTCAACATGACACATAATATGGTATTCGTAGTGGTCCGACAAATGTCATGGTTAGAGAATAAAGATCCTGTTTTGTTCACATAAAATATATACATATCATAACAAACAAGATTCATAAATACCCCAAAATAGATAATGAACTCAAAAGTTTCAATTCCATAATAACATAAGACATAAGATTATATTAATTATGGCATCGCAGAAGTCTCACTCTTCAACATATTCAATGAATGTCTTTAGGCGCAATCCATTCGTTAACGAATCTACAGTCATAAGTTTTGTGCTAATGTTGTCGATTGACTCTCTTTGTTTATGAATTTCTTCTTTAATGACAAATTATTCCAATTTCATGTGTGATCATGGATTTTCACAACCCCGAAATTCAATGATGAAAGATTGTTATTTTATATTTTGTTTAATCGAATATTTTAGGTTCAAAGTAGATTTCTCAAATTTGCCTTCGAAACCTACAAAAAATTGTGCAAAAAACCTCAAAACCGGTCAAAATTGCAAAACTGTCAACAATTGGGGTAGGCAGGCTACTGAGATCAATTTATCCTAGTATCGCCATCGTGATTCGTACACCGGGATCGGAATTTTGGTTACCGAAATCACTTAGTTTCCCCATTAGTTGGCCGACTTAAATCCATTTTTTCCTATTCTAAATCACCAAAAAAGGTAGCGGAACCATGTAATCAATCTAAGTCGAAAAAAAGATTCGATTCATTTCCTTTTTCCGGGTGATTGTTTTCTTACCCAAATCATACTTGTTTCCTCTATAAATACGACTCAAATCTCTATATTTTGGGTTGAACTTTTGAACTAAAAATTCTCAAGTACTAAAAAGCAAAAGCCAAAAATATCTTCTTGAACTTGTGAAAATTTTTGAACAAACAAAAGAATCATTTGATTCATTCATTTGTTCATTATTGATTCTTGTTCATTTTCAACCAATCTTAAACACCAACTAGTTTACTTCTTCAAAGGAAAATTCGGGCTCTTTGACATTGAATATATTCTAAAAGTGGATATTTAACAAAATGGTACAAATCTAATATAAGACTTTGTGTTTTATTTCAATTCCTTTTACTTTATCGATTCAGTTTGTCGAGGAAGAGTGGAACCATGTTTTTAAAGCTTAAGGAGTTGTGTATCGCTTCTGAGTAAGTCTTAGAAACCCCCCAACCCATTTATTTATGTTCATACAAGCTTGAAAGTACTTAAATAATTGATTAAACATGTAAACTTGGCTAAAAATTGGGTGAAAAACAACCGAAAATTTACACTGAAAAATGTTATTTGGGAGAATTCTGCCTAGGAATCCGGTAGAATAGAGTTGAACCCAGTATTGTGTTTGCTGACTGGTGTACCAAGACCGATTTTTGTCTACTAGAATCAATTGAAGAATGCCCCATTTTGCCTATTTTTTTCATTTAACCTCTATATTGCAACTTTACTTGAACTAATTTCGGTTTAAACCCAATGTAAGTACGTTGCATGAAATCATAGATGAGTAGTTGAGTGTAAACATTTGTTTAATGTCGTGATGCTATGTTAGTTTAGCTAAGATTAAGCTTAAACAACATCTTCTTCTTGCCTTCATTTTTCTTATTGAATCTTAGGCAATATGAATACGTTTAATACCTAACATTGGTATAACTTTGGTTTGTAACAAGAAATTAACTTATACAATAAAGTAGGTAACTTTGTTTGAACCCGAATCACTAAATTTAAGTTATAGAATTGTCCTTCGAAATGATGCTATACCAGAGTCTTTTTCGAAGAGCTGATCTAGGTGGAAACTCAGTTTCTTTGTTAATGAATTTAAGTTCCTAAATCTTTTAAATTATTCTGGAAGTAGCTTGACCCTTATTTGGAATGATTATAATGGGAAAATATCTTCGTCACGTCTTGCAAAGTGGCATATGCCCAAACTGTGAAATACATCACTAAAGTAGCATATATCCCGAACAATTGATAAACATGACATTCTTGGTAAAGGCCTGTCTGATACATTGTCCGCTCATAGTGACGACTCTGTTGGAGATTTCTTTTTATTAAACTTACATTCCAAAGTTTAAAAGATTTGACGAAGTACAAAATATTATTTTAGTTAATTTTATCCAATATCTTTTATTTAATGTATCATATTCATTTGTAGTAGATAGATTTTTGAATCTAGGAAAAGATGTCCCCATTTTAGCTGGCCTATTAAGTAAGCATCACTTCAACCCTTCATTGATTTTAGGGGTGCCTAATGGATAGCCACTCACAACCATGTCATATGTTCGATACCCTTACATGGTCCGAGGTACATCGTAGTGTTGTGGGAACCATCTACATGCAACCCAACATCCAGCCTGCATATAGTAAGACATAACACTTATTTTTCCCTTAGGATTACCCCAAATTAGGATTACCCCAAATTAGGAAAATCAATATTTTAGGTCGAACATTGTATTTCCTTATGTATTTCAAAGTTTTTAGAGCCAATTCAAGTCTTATAAGCTTTACCCAATCAACGTGTTAGAGAAATAAGGACATTGGAGGGATAAGGTTTGAAGAATCAACCCTTGTTTGAAATTTTACGATATAAATTGTATAATGCGTATTGCCATACAAAGTGATGCCATGCTATGTGATAGTGTTGTCATGCTACAAGCTACATGATTTTTAATGACTTACTATATGATTCATACGATCCAAGTCACATGTGTTAGACATGATGTACGCCCTAGAGGCAATTAGGGCGATATTTCTTTATTAGTTATAATGTACACATAGTTTCAAATTATTGTTATCAATAATAAAGTCATCTTTGTTGCTTATCGATGATTATTTAATTATATATGTCATTGGTATCACATATATGTGTTATATGTATATGTTTATTGATAAGACAAAGTCCACGACTACTTCATAGAGTGAAAGTGTGAGGACATAGTGAGAGTTATGTGGTGTGAGAACTGCACACATGTGTTACTATGAATTGTCAAAATATCCCTAGTCATAGTTTCACTAAGACTGGATATCAATGAAGCGGACATACTAGCATGTGTAGGCTTACTCATTGGATTAGATCCAAGCAACCATCTCACAAGCTGAAGGTGGTACCTTGAGTTGAAACATGAATGTATTTGGGTAATATATTGGACACCGCTATGAGACAGACACTCAATAATAACTATATCCATGTGTTGGTGTCATGTCTTATTGAAATAGCATTCCAAGTATCCTCAGACATGAGATATTGGTTACCTTGAGTAGGAGTTGTTATACTTTGGGTCATACTTATTCATACCCTAGTAATCAGGTTGATACATGTATAATGATGATCACTCTTTGGTAAGCCAAGTAGTAGCGATCCATCGCTCTTGATAGAGTGATATAATGGGAGTTGTACCGTTAGGCCTCTTGTTAAAGATACACGCTCATAAACCTCTGATCAAAGTATAAGATTTATAGAACAAGTTTCTAGTCAATCTTGATACATTATGGTGAGTGGTGTTCTTCATCAACAAGTCTAATTCCATGATAGCTATGGCTATTACATGAGTTAGCACTTAATCCGAGCTCAATAAACTAGTTGGGACTTAACTTGATGAAAGGAGTGTATTGTATTGGTTACTATTGAAGAACCGGATCAAGTCATTAGAATGTGATGTTCCGAGTATCAGGGAATCATACACCTTTGCTAGAAAGCCCATTTGATCATCTAAAGTTATCTAGTTCCATATCGGTCTGGAACACTGAGCCTAAAGGTTCCCGGATGGGAAACCAAGTTTAGTTTAACCTCTAGAGGCTCTATACTTCAGGATCCTATGAGGTCACATACATTGGGTTTTTACCAGACTAAGTAAAGGACTTATAGATAGGGTCTATACCGAGAATGTTAAGAACAAACTAGATGGATGAATTATTAATTGGTTGGACTAAATAATAATTAAAGGAATTTTAAAGGAGGAATAAAAATTATGCGTAGTAAAAGGGAATTTTTTGTTAGACATGATGTATACCCTAGAGATAATTAGAGTGATATATCTTTATTAGCAATAATGTACAAATAATTCCAAATAATTATTAATAATAATTAAGGCATCTTTGTTGATTATCAATGCTTTCTGTTATTTATGTATCTCGCTGGTATTAGATATTTATAGTATTAAATATGTATATGTGCATTGATGAGAAAAAGTCCATGACTACTTCATAGCTTAAAGTGCGAGGACATAGTGGGAGATATTTGGTGTGAGAACTACACATACGTGTTACTATGAATAGTCTAAATATCCCTTGTCATAGTTTCATTGAGACTTGGCAGACTACCATGTACTTGCAAGGCTTAATTAAAGCAAGTCTATGGTATTGTAGCAGCTCAGATTTCACTCCTAGGGGATTCACAGATGTTGATTATGGTAGAGACAAGCTCGACAGGAAAAGTACAACAAGAGGAAGTAATTTCCTTGGAGAGTGTCTTGTCTAATGGCATAGCAAGAAGCAAACTTCTGTTGCGCTGAGTATAGCTGAAGCTGAGTACATGGCAGCAGGAAGTTGTGTAGCACAACTGCTATGAATTAAGAAACAACTAGAAGATTATGGTATAAAGTCAAATTGTCTTGAAGTTATGTGTGATAACAAGAGCACAATTAACCTATCCCAAAATCCAATTCAGCATGGCAGGATGAAGCATGTCAACATTAGACATCAGTTCATTAGGGATCATGTGCTACGAGGAGATGTCAAACTGGAGTATGTTTAATCTAAGGAATAGTGCGCTGACATTTTCACCAAGCCATTGCCAAAGGAGTAATTCTCTATACTGAGGCAGTTAAATTGTATGTCTAATCCACGTTGAAGAAGAAGAACGAAGTTGAAATTCTCAAAACTTTGGCTAAGTGTTAGAGATTAAGCCTTGAAAGACACATGGATAACACCATCAATATTTTAATGTAACGGCATGAGGAATAGTTTCGAGTTAATTTTCAAACCTCTACATTTTTAAATAGACATGCATTTGAATAGGAACTATTTTCATCAAAACTCACCATTTTATTGAGCGATTAATATTAAGCAAATGTAAGCATTCATTTTCATCTTAAGCTGTGGTAGCGCCACATGCCCCTAAGAGATCCTGAAGTCTATAAAAGCTGAATAGTTGAAGAGAGAAGGATTACTAGCTTTTTGAAATCCAGAGAATTCAAACCCTAATTCCTAATTCTTCTCTTCTTTCAATTCTTTTGCAATCCTCTCAAATGCGATTACCAGAACAACATTCAAACTCAAGAGTACTACAACCATGAAGATTATAGTTAATGCTGAAGGGAAGACTGAGAAGCTTACACTGCAAGAGGGAACCCTTTTCACAAAGGTGGAATGGGTGGATAATCTTGACTTCGATCTAGTCTCTGAGGTGGACTATGAAGGGTTGTTGTTGAATAAGACTAAGCATAGGATCATCAAGAAGCAACACTTGAGTTTGTTTTTAAAGATAGAGGGTCCTATTATCATAGGACTCATCAGAGCCTTCTATTCAAAAACCTACACCATCCAAGGGTTTGAGGATGTTCAGATGATGGATTTTAGAGGCAAATCAACTCTCATCTTTCCTAGATTGATTGGGAGCGTCCTCAATATGCCCAACAAGGGCACTCAGCTCAGAAGAACCAGGGATGAAGACACCATAATCATCCCTGAAGATTGGGAGCTCCTTGGGAACTACATTTCAAGGGAGACAGCAGCAAGCGGCATCAGCTGGACCTCAAGGATGTGCCACGAACTGGTGGTGAAGCTGCTGCTACAAAAAAAAGGCTCAGTCACTAGCTACACCTATTTTGAGAGGTGTGTGTTCTACCATATGGTAGAGGGTAAATTGCTGAACTGGCTAGTGGTGATCCTTCATCATTTGACCAAGCTGACTACCGTCTATCACTATGGTTACCTCATAACCAAACTTATGAGGGCAGCGAAAGTGGACTTAGCTTAGTTTTTAGGGGAGTTTGGTGAAACAGTTTTTCCAATGAAGAAGCAATTTGAAATAGCGCTCTTCAACAAACTGGTTCACAATCAGGTGCATACTAGGTACAATAAAGCACAACTGAAGCAAAAGCTGAAGTGTGTACCGACAGTAATGCCTGTGGACATCTTGAAGGAGAATGAAGATGAATTCATGGTGGATTTCAATGACAGCGATGATTCTGACAAAGCTCCCATATCCAGCATCTTTGAGAAATTCATCACTGCCTTCTCTCACAAGTAGAAGGTTGCTTCCTCCAAAGGCAAGGGGGAAAAGCCCTACAAAATGCAAAATCGATGAGGCCCCTGCTCATCCTCAGTGTTAAATAAGATAGATGAAGGCCAAAATCCACACCCAAAAAGAAGCTAAGGGTAAAGTTCTAGCTAAGCAGCAAGCGAAGGAACAAGAAGAATTGGCTGCTGCTGATGAGTCACTGTGCCAAAGAAAGCACAAAATGGTGTTTTCAAAGGAATAAGAGGAGCAGGGTGAGGATAAAAAGTCAAGAGAAGAGGACACTCGAAGGCCTAATGCTACTGCTGAGGTACAAGAAGCATTTAATAAAGTCAAGGGCATCCAGCGCAAGCATTCTACCACCAACATGCCCCTACAACGCAACGTGCAGGTGGTGAGCAGCGAGGAGGATGTTGGAGACACCCTCTCCCTTTTTCCTGAGGAGTTTGAACCCCAGGAACCCAACATCCCACACCCTCTTTCACTCATGTTGAGGAATCCTCAACTCAGCATGAGCAACCCCAAGCTGACCCATCCTTGGGTTAATCAGCTAACCTAGAGGTTCCTAAAATTCCTACCCCCTCTTCTCCTGTAAATCCTCCAATTCCACCTTCACCTGCAAATCCTTCAAATCCCTCAGTTTATACTCTTGTAGATTCTAAAAAACCAACTATAAATTATCTTCCTCCTTCAAACACTGTAAATTCTCCTATCCAAATTCCTTCTTCACCTGTTAATACCCAAAACTCACCCATTCATATTTCTTCACCCACAAAGAGCCATGACTCTATATCTCTGAGTCATTCTTTAGTAAATAACCCTTCTATTCATTCTTCTCCTATACAATCTCAACCTCAATCCATTCTTTATACATCCATTGTACTATCTATTCTGCTCAACCAAAACATCCCCCAAACTTCTTCAACTATAAAACCCTCTAAACCCATCCTCTCACACCCTTAACCACTCTAGTTAGGGAAGTTCCCAATGCGGAGAACTATACTCAGCAAGGAAAAGCAAGTGGTCAGACTTCTGAGCAAAATTTTACAACCCGTGAAGCAATTGAACCCAATATAGAGCCAATCTTCAAAGATTTGGCTGATGCATCTTTCTTAGAGAAAATCAATGAGTTAGCTAGGAAGAAATTCCCTGCGCTCAAGATGATTGATGAGTTAGCAAAGTGCTACTTGCTCATGATTTGATGGACTTATCCTCCAGACCAAAGGGAATATTGCTTGAGTTCGAATAGCACACAAGTGTGCCCAGTGAATCTCTATACTTTGAAGAGTTTGAGAGGATCTAGGGTAGCTTGTTGGCTATTCAAAGACATTTGGAAAAAGAGAGTGCCAAAAGTTTGGTGGATAGGATGGCCCTAATTCTCATAGGTTGATAGATTCAACAGCCCAGCTTGGGGCAACAATCATGTCTATCCCCATGTTTACTGCAATGGCTAATGTTGTTGCAGGAAACATAAAGGGTAGTGTGGATGCTGCTTCTGAGCAGCTAAGTCTCTTGAGTACCAATATGGCTACTCAAGTGACACAGATCCATAAACTAGGTGAGGAGTATGCCAAAATAAAAAGACTGACCTATCTCAAGATCAAGAATGTCTTCAAAGAGGTGGAAATAACCAAGGATGTTGGCCATAGCATAGCAAAGCGGGTTGAAGATTAGCCCAAGTTCTTGCTACTCCACAATAACTAGCAGGATGAAATGGTGAAGCTGCTGAAGATAATTTCATCTAAGATGGATAAGGCCCCTGTCATCAACAATGACTCTCTCTGCAACAAAATGGACACCATCCAGTGAGAGGTCAATGAGCATGTAACCGAGAAAGTCTCCTCCTCATAGAAGTTTCTTGTGTCTTTCATGGGGAAGATTTTTCCATACATGCCTACTCTAACTATTTGCCCTAAGACTGGCATGACCATTCATACGAAGCTGAATGTCATCAATCTCAAAGTGGAAGATCTACAGAAGAACATTAGTACTTTGATGAAGAAAGGTGAGTTGGACGCAAAGGACATTGATTACACTACAAAGTGTATATCATCTATAAGTTCCAAGATCCTTGATATTGAGGCGCAATTGAAGATTGCACTAAATGCAACAGAGTTCTGGGGCCTTCTTCAATGCTTTCAATAGTTCACATGTCAAGGATTTGAGTAGATTGCGTACCTCTCCAGATCTCACCATCTTCTTTTCAATGAGCTTAATGAACAAGACTTTCTTAGCACTGAAGGAAAAAAGCAACTGGATCAAGAGATATCCCCACAGATCATAGGCTAACAAGAGAACTTCAGGGCTGCCCTCAATGCCTTTAATACTTGCCTTGAAAAAATTTTACAAGGTCATGTATCAAAGGGGGAAGAGAAGGTAGCTGAAGATGCTCTCCAAACTACAAATCTCAACAAGCCACTTTTCCACTTATAAGTTTAATATCTTTACGGTTCCAAAAAGATTTTCATGAGACTATTCTATACTCGTTTAGTAAGACTTATCCTCAATAATAATGTCAAGAACTTGTTCATGAAAAATGTAGGTGTTGTCAATACCCCTTATCACATAGAAAAATGATGATAACTGCAAGTATACAGTTGCGATGTAGTTTTAAAAGATATCGAACCCACAGGGAAGGACTAGGTCTAAAGATTAACAAGGAAAGACAAAGTAAAGGAAAATAAAAAT
>CATIWQ010078544.1:0-37024 GCA_949673415.1 Euphorbia schlechtendalii | reverse complement strand
ATATTTTATTTCGTATTTTATATAACTGAAACTAAAGTCTAAAACAATATATGATATATAATTATACCATATAATAAATTTCACGAAATATAACATATGTATCAAAATGCAAATATTATGTTATGAAATGGGATGTTACATTAACTATTTAAATTACACAAAAAATAGCTGCAAAAATTGCTTCTAATTGATTTTTAAATAATAAAAAATTTCTATATACATCAACTGTATTCTAGTAAAAATTCAAATATACATCAAAATCCGATCAATTACATGCAAATAATGTTCACTTCGGAAGAGAGCCCTGACTATCAAACATTTCAATATTGGAGGTGCATTTAACACAGTAAGCCAAATCAAGGTAGGGGGAAACACTAACTTGTAAAGCTGCAAAATTTTGAATTAAAAAAAAAAGTCAGATATACACATGGATCAATGAAAAAGAACACATGCTACCACAAAGAGATAAAATACCAGATACTTGCTAGATAAATACTAGCTAAGTTCATTCCAAGGATTATATATAGACTACCACAAGCTTTAAAACCGTTTGAGGCATGAAAAATAGAAAAATCAGATTTCTACAAATTAACTACTAGATTAGATCATTATTATAATTAAAAAATACGTAAATTAGAATTTCAAAAAGAAAGAACTATTAAAAAACATAAATAATAGAACAATACCAGTTGAATACTAGATATCTAGAAAGAAATTTACAAAAAACAAGTTTAAAGGTAGACAAATACCAGATATCTACTGATTAATAATTCGAGGCTTCAAAAGCTGAAAAATTAGATTCCTAGGAGTTAACTACTAGATTAGACCATTGTTGTAATTAAAAATACATAAATTAGAATTTCAAAAAGAAAAGAGCTATTAAAAAAATATAAATACTAGAACAAATACCAGTTCACTACCAGATATCTACAAGAAATTTACAAATACTAGACGGATACAAGATATCTACTAGGTATCTAGATATCTAGATATCTACTGGCAATAGATTAATATTATATATCTATCAGGTATCTACCGGTTTCCTACCATATACCAGTTACTGATTGTTCTAGCTATTCATCATATACAACAACCTAAAAACTAGATTCCTACTGGGTAACTACCAGATTAGCTCATTTTAGTGATTACATGATACATTAAACCAATTTATTAAAAATTAGAAATTCAACAACCTAAAAACCAAATCACTACCAGTGAACTACCAGATAATTTCATTTTAGTAATTACAAAAACATCAATTGTTTTAGTTACTACCAGTAATCTACCAGATTCCTACCAGTTTTATACCACATATTAGTAAACTTGAAGCACTTATAATTATTCAAGTTATGTGTCTATAGATACGTGAATACTCATAACTACTACTAATAGTTTCAAAGCAAAAGCGTATGTTTACCTCGAGTTTTGGTAGTTCAGTAACTCCCTTCTCATTTTGCTTCTTAACAACATATTTGCCAGAAGTTTTATCTGCAACCTTGGTTCTGTTAGGAGCAACAGAACTTTTTTATTGCTCGGAAGCTCTTTTCGGTGCGATTGAATCTAATAAAAAATTGAAAACAAACAATTAAAACAAGAAACGAAGAAGAAAACAAACGATTAAAACAAATGATGAAAAATGCGAACAAATAAAAACAATTAAAGTTAGATTTCGTACCTTATATCATAAAATCAAAGAAGAGATTAACTACAATTGATTGGAAAATGAAAGACGCAAGTGAGGTAACGAAGGACTAGTAAAAAAAGTAAGGAGAAGAAACGGTTATGGAATGAAATTTGAATCGAAGATAAAATAGTTTTGTTGAGAAAAAAAATGAGAGCATACGAGAGAAGAAGATTAAAAGAGAACGTATGTTTTGAAATTATGGATTCCTTTTCATATATTTTAGTCATGGATTAAAACTTGGGTTGAAATTAAGTTGGTAAATTAGGTAATCATTGATAAATTCTCAAAAATATGCTCCCCCGAGTTTCTGGTTTTGAATATTTATCAAAACAAGAATTTTTTTAACACGGTCCATTTTGCTAACGTGACAAGAGCATTTTTTTCAACACGGTCGATTTTTTCCAATCATTATCTGCCCTATCACATCAACTTTTGACTCCTGCCACCCACCTCACTAAATCATCACCTCTCAACCAAATCGCCTCCATTGCACTCCCTTCTCTCAACTCACCATCAACAATCCTTCACTTTCTATCAGTTTCAATTTCGTTGCACTCCTTCTATCAATTTTGCCTCCTCCCACCCATGTCACTGAATCGCCACCGTCGCATCCCTTCTCTCAACTCGTCGCCAACAATACAGATGAGCTATTGGGTTCAAGATACAGATGTTCTATTGGGTTTCAAGATAAACAAATTGCCGCCAGCAAATCTGTAGTCTTTTTTCAATCTCAGATGAGCGCTTTTTCAATTTCAATTTTGTTCTTTCATTTTTGTCCGATCTTCATGTTTTGATGCCTCTGTTTTATTTTCTAGATCTATTTTCCTTTACTTTTTTTCAAGGTTTCAGTTTTAACTTGGTTTTTTTCGATTTTGCCTTTACAATGACATTTTCTTATTTAATTTTTGCGATATCCATGTTTGTGATTGTTCACTAGATTAATTCGCTTCTAAAATAATGAATTTGATATAAATCATTTAGTGTATGTTTGGTTGTTCTCCTCATGCGGTAATTACAGAATATTCTAAGAAGAGATTCTAATTGAAGCAGATTCATGCGGTTACAATGGTGTATTGATTATAATTGACTCTTAGACCTTTTGAATTCTAAGAAGAGATTTCGTCGGAGCTTGTAGATTTGGGTGGTTGTGGGAGCTAGCAGATTTGTGGTGGCTGACGGAAAGAAGACCAAAATATTAGGGAAAAAAAGAAAAGAAAACAAAGAAAATAAATATAATTAAATTAAATTAACTATGATTTTACAAAATTTCTCTTACCACGTTAGTAAAATTGATGGTATTTTAAAAAAATTATTTAAATAATAATTCGAAATCACAAACCTCATTTTGAGACTTAAAATAACACATGCTCCTTTTGAAAACGATCCACAGGATACTTTTTTAAAGTTTACCATTTAATTTATACTCAAATCTCAGCAAAATTATAAAATACAGTAAAACATCTATAAATTAATATAGTTGGTAGTAGAAAATTTTATTAATTAACCGATAAGTTAATAATTATTAATTTATAAAGAATTTTTGATATCAACAAAATTGAATTTTATTTATTAAAATTCAAATACAATGAATACTACTATTTTATGTTATACTTGATCCAATAAAAATTATTTATACATTCAAAATATGTCTACGAGATTTAGTTCACAAAACTTAATTTGATTCATTATATTTTCATAGAAATTTTTTAGTGCAATATATTAATAGCATGCAATATACTATATATAAATAAAGATAAAACAAAAACCATACCGAACAATAATACAGTTCAAAAGAAATGTGTCAAAGTTTTTAGATGCAAGAAGAATCAAACAACAATGGAATCATATTTACAAACTTGTAATATGTATAATGTTAAAATCATTAATTTATGATTTATTGGTACCATATGCTTATAAAGGAATTATCAAAAAATTATTATCTTATTATTTTAATTGAAATGGCTCATTTTTTGAACTGACCCAAACCATGACCGGAGAAATATGTTATTTTAGAGAGGTTATTAATTTATAGAGTATTAAGTTATAGATTTTTATTGAACGTGTTAACGCACACACAATTATAGAAAAAATAGGCAAACAAATTTTTTACTAAGATCATAAGACTGTTTGGAACTATTTGGTTCATTCGTGTGCGATTCACTCAGATCAAAGAATCCGATCCAAATTAGTTAATTGTGCTAAATTAAGATATAAATATGTTTAAAGGCTTAATTACATACATAAAAACTTAAACATAATTATTTTGTTCCATAAGTATTGAATTTGATATTTTACCATTTTTTCTTCTATATACATCTGTGTTACTATAGATGAATTTTTATTAAAATTATTTTTCTCTCACCCAGTTTGTTGTCATATGGTCGAAAAATTCGCAAATTTATCATTATGATCTTCTGACGCTGCAGAAATCATGAAAATTGATTAACATCTGATCATGATCCAACCTCAACTTGACATTCATCACAACGTTAATCGATCATCGAACACGGGAAAAAAAGTTAGTATTTAACATGTTCTTTACAATTTTTGTCAAAACTAATCTTCGTGATATAACAACCCATCAAAATTTACATGTCACCACGGCATGAGTTTAGGTTTTGGTACCTACTCGATAAAAAAATATTAAATACTTTTAACTTATTGATAATAACATTTGTGTTTGTATGTTAAGATTTAAGAGTTTTAAATTTTTTTTTACTATTGGAGTTATACAATGCCACTGATAGTATGTTACCACGTCAAAATGTTCTAAATATACAACGTGTTTTTTTTCATTAGGCTAGGTTTCAAAAATACTTGACATGTTCGGAGTTTTCTAAGATAATGTATGAGCTTCACTTATATCGTTTTCAATTCTTAATCTATATTTCATATTTTAAATTCTATTTTATACAATTGTTGCAGTAAATTCATTCCAACTCTTCTCTCTATTCTTCTACTTTAAAAAAAATCATTTTATCAAACAATATTTTATTGTTAACATTATGTTCTTCTTATAAACATTTGACAAAAATATTTAACTTTCATATATATTTCATGTTAGAAGATAAATATAAATTAAAATATAAAATAATTAATACTTAATATTTAATAAATAATTCATATTTCATATATTTTTTAGAAATAAAAAAATAAAAAATAAAATAATTAATAATAAGCTTCATTTAAGTAGCAACAAATATTCATAATTAACTTATAAAATATAAATTAATTTTAAACAAAAGTCAATTGATGTAAAACATTCATAGTAACATGTTTTATGAATTTCCAAGGTATTCGGATAATTGATATTCCCATACAATCAATATGAATTACCACCTTATCAAGCTCAAATTAACTATGTTATTATATAATATATATGTTTGTTATTTAGATGTGTTTTTTTTATTTTAATTTAATTTTCCTTTTCTAGCGTGTATTTATTTATTTTGTGATGTTATAATTTTAAAATTTATTTTTAAAATTTATAATTGAAATTATATTGATGTAATGTATTTTAATTCTAATATATTATCAAACATTAAAATTTGTTCTCCATATTCAAACTTAACTAATATAATCATAATTTTATATAGTGAAAGATTGATAAATGAGATTGTCTCTACGCGCCATTCTTCGTCGTTCTTTGTTGGTACAGATCTCCTCGTCACGGTAGAGGTTCCCGCAAAACAAAGGGGTTGTTGTGAGACTAGTTGCGTGACCGGCGTAGACTCTTCGATACATAAGTTAGATTAGATTTAGGAGATGATGCATAGAGTTTTTAGAGTTGTGAATAACATACCTTTTAACGAGGAGGTATAGAGTTTTTAGAGTTGCAAGTATTGCCTTTTAAAACACTGTTTAAATATAGCAAAAACTTCAATTATGAAATATCATTGAAGATGCTCTTAGTTAACCAATTTTTTTGCTCAATTGGAGTATATTAAAGGGACTAAGAATAAAACTAACCTCATATGTTTCTTCCAAAAATAAAAAAGGCAACTATGGATTTTTCTTTGCACTAGATAATTTTTTTTATTTTGAGGGTCAAAATAAATTCGAATGTGGTAAATAATTAATTAATTCAAAGATTGTTCCTTGAGTGTAAATTTAAATTTTGGTACCATCGAATATATAATAATAAAGCAAATGTCTTTGGGAGCTTTATATATTTTTTCAATTTTATTTTATCATGGAAAAAATGGTCGATGAGAAAGAGGAGGGAGATTAGAAATCACTAAAATAACGGCTTGGCGCGTGTAGGGAAAAAAAAGAAGGAAGAAAGCAAACTGCGGGCTACGAGAGGAAATATGAAGATGGTGATCTCTCCAGTTTGAGCAATTATTGGCTTTTTCATCGACTGCTTAACGAATTCAAATGGAAGGATCACCGAAGGTAGGAATGCTGGAGAGTTTCCTTAAAAACCATCAAAATTCGTTTAAATCGCTATTTCAGAGAAAAAGATCTTCGAATTCAGGCGACGATGGTGCCTACGATTCACCCGGCATTTCTCCAAGACCCATTCCTCAGCTCTCCGCTCTCGCTAACTCCGTCGTTTCCCGCTGTTCCAAGTAATCAAACTAACTTCAATTTTTCCGTTCATATTGATTATATATTCTGCGAGTTTCGATTTTAGTTTCATTGAATTCTAATAGAATTGCAGGATCCTTGGAGTCCCTACCCATGAATTACAGCACCATTACGATATTGAACTACCAGAAAGCGTTAAGCAACTTTTCACTTACGCCAGGAACTTCCTTGAGTTCTGCTCATACCAGGCCCTGAATTCTCTCACCGGTCGCCCTGATTATTTGAGCGATAAAGATTTCCGCCGCTTGACATATGATATGATGCTTGCCTGGGAGGCTCCTAGTGTTGATACTCAATCGCCCAAAAAAGTAGTTTGCTAATTTCCTTTCTTATTGTGCATTATATTCCATAGCTATCGTTGTATTGAAATCATTTAAGTAATGGCCTGCTGAATCAGTTTATCTTCTCTCAACGCAACTCGTATTCCAATGTAGGAAACTGCCTCTCCCAGTAAACACGAAGAGGAGGATGAAGATGGGGGATCATTCTTTTATTCAAGTTCTACCTCAATGGCTGTTCAGGTTCTCTATTCTTTTACTCTACATAGAGATATTGCACCATAGTAGAAACTAGAATGTGTATATTGGTTCTTAAAGTTGTATATTGGTTCTTAAAGTTTTATGTAGTAGAAACTAGAACGTGTATATATTCGCAAAAGCATTTGTCATTTACTTGTAACTTCAAGCATTGCTGATATCTTTTTCTGCCATAAAACTAGGTTGATGACACAAGAACAGTTGGTAAAGAGGCTTTTATACGCATAGCTCCTGCATGTGTTGCAATTGCAGATATAATTACTGCTCACAATCTTTTTGATGCACTCACAAGCTCCTCAGGACACCAACTTCATTTTCTCATCTATGATAAATATATTCACTGCCTAGACAAGTTTGACCCTCTTTCAACTTTTTTTTCGTTCTTGTCTTTCATTTTCTTATACTTTTCTGTTTACAATTACTAGTATCGTATTTCTAATGCATATAAGACATGTTTGATCTATTCTAGAAGAACCTTAAAGGAAGTATATAATATGTATTGACAGTATTGTTGCATGCAGATTTCTTTTGCACTCTTTTATAGTTAATGTCTACGTCAATTTTATCCATAGTTTTTGACAATATCATCCATGAAAGTCAGTCTCAAATTAGTGTGAAATGAGTAATTATTACCACCTACTCTCATTTACTTTTAGTAACTTGCTTTGAGGTTCTGTTGTCAGAATATTATTCTTACTGAGATGATAACTTTCATCTGTGGTTTTCAAAAAAAAAACTTTCATCTGTGAACAGTTTGTTCCATTTAATGGGGAAGAGAAGTTCTCTCGACAATGATATGATAAAAAATGCATCAGTAATATACAAACCTAAAGCTAATGTTGTTAAGATCTTCTAAGGAGCGTCTCTGCCCCACTTTGTCTAAGTATATTGAGCTATGAGTCTCTGAATCCTTAAATATAATACTGACTTCTAGTTTGTCAGTCTCTTTGTGATTTAATTGTCATTTTGTGCTTCTAGAGAAATTTAGTTGGTAATTTTAGGAGTTACGTTGTAGGTTATGTGAAGGTTGGTACAAAATGTATCTGAGTTTTGGTTGTTGGAAAAAAGATAGATGGGATGTGCCCGGGATTTTATATAATAATAGACAAAAAATTTAAAGAAATTTTGCATTTGAGATTTTGTTATCATTTTTATTAATTGGTTTTCACTTAATAGAAAAGATACTAATGTAGTATCCTGGATTCTTTTTTCTGAAGGATTATTAAGGCTGCAAAAAATGCACAAGGACCCCTGATTTCTAATCTTCAACTCGCTGAGGGAGAAATTATTCTTGACTTTGATGGGACGGTCCCTACTCAACCAATTCTGCAGCATATTGGGATCTCTGCATGGCCTGGTAAAATTACGAGTTGATGATAATGGATGAAGTATCATAATAAATTTATGTACCTTCTAATTCGAATATTTGATTTTATTAAACTACTGACCATTTATCTGTTTGTTTTCGACGCACAGTTTAGTTTATAGATTGATGTTCTATGAATTTGACATCGTGTGTCAATATTTCTACTACATAGTCCATGCTAATTCCAACCTTCTTGTCGTATCCTCTCTCTCTGCCAACTTAACATTGGAGTTGTAAACTTGAGTCATTGGACCTATTTTGGCGTTTGCACCTTATCTTAACTTAGGGCTTAAGACCAGTTTGTTTTGCAAAAAGAACTGGTCCATGGATCAAATTAAATGTTGTGAAACATTATATTTATGTGTGTTTATTATTCCGTTACTATCTAATTCCTATTCATTTATATTGATCTTCTGTTTGTGTAGGACGGTTAACATTGACTAACTATGCTTTGTATTTTGAGTCATTGGGAGTTGGTCTGTATGATAAAGCTGTTAGATATGATCTGGCAAAAAATATGAAACAAGTCATCAAACCTGAGTTAACTGGACCACTGGGTGCTCGCCTCTTTGATAAAGCTGTGATGTATAAATCAACATCTGTGTATGTTATCTTTAACCCTTATTTGTAGAATGTTTACAAATTGAATAGTTGAATCTCAATCTATATCTTACTGTTTCTTCTTCTTGTATTTCCTCTTCTCTTTCTCTCTGTCGCTTCCCCAGAGTAGAGCCTGTGTTTTTTGAATTTCCTGAATTTAAAGGTAATTCTCGACGAGATTATTGGCTAGATATATGCATTGAGGTCCTGGATGCTCACAAGTTTATCAGAAAAAACAAATTCAAAGAGACTCAGCAACTGGAGGTACTTGCAAGGACCATTCTAAGCGTCTTCCGATGCCGTGCTGTGAGAGAAGCTTTCCAGTTCTTTGCATCCAGTTACAAAACCCTACTTCCTTTTAAACTGGCTGAAAGTCTTCCCAGGGGAGATATGATCTTGGAAACTCTGTCAAGTCGACTTGCACTCATGAATATTACTACTTCCCCACACAATGTTGATGAATTTATGAATGTTAAGAAGCAGACAAAATTTTCACCTGCCGGACTTCTGACACTTACTCAACTAGGGTTTACTTTGCAAAATGATCTGAATTTAGATGGAGAACCAATGATGATGGGAGATCTTAGTGCCGGTGAGATAAATTCATTGGAGATGGCTGTCAAACAATCTGTACTAAATATTGGAAAAGCTGAAGCTGCACAAGAAACTGTTGACAAAGTCAAGGTTGAAGGCATTGACACTAATGTTACAGTAATGAAGGTAGGTTCAAATTTTCACCAAGAACCACTTTTTGGGATAAAATCTACTTTTGGCTGATTAATGACTTCTAAATTAGTGAGTTTTATTATTAAACAACTTGTATCATAGGATATTTAATACTTCTTAAAAAACTTTTGGGTAACTTATACCACATGAGGTTAGATGGATTAGTCAATTTGTATTGGATTTTATAAGCCATCTAGCCAACATGATCTCTTTTTCTGTGGCTGGTCGCATAAAAGACTTGTATCATAGCTAAGGTTTCTACACATTGTGTTCCTTTTCATTAATCTGTCATATACTGTTTGACGTACTTGGTAACTGTGACAAAAAGGGTTATGTGTCAGAATAAGTAATGAGCTGGCTACCTAAAAGCAAAGACAATTTCTGGGGTTATATTATATCTAAGAGTTTGTGCTGAAAATCTGTTGTTATTATTGATGCTGTTTATGTGCATTTGGACTTTTTTAAGGCTTTTCTGAGAAATTTTCGTATTTTTACTTGTTTCTCTTTGTTTATTCATTATAGGAATTGCTGTTTCCTTTTCTTTCATTAGCCAGCCGACTTCAACTTTTGGCCTCTTGGGAAGATCCGTTTAAATCAGTGGCATTTCTGTTATTATGCTGCTATGCTATATCGAGGTAACTTCCCTTTCCTGCATTTGAACATATATGCTAGATATGTTGCATGGATCCTTCGCCCTGTAATTGGCTGTTGGTCTAGGAGACCTGATACTTTTTCTTGAGCACTGGTGTTGATTCAATATCTTTTTTCTTTTCATATGAAAAAAATGAGAGGTTTAACAATTTTATGTTTTAGTTCACTCTGTTTAAGCGAGAATGACATATTTTTGTCTATCAGTGTTTTGATTGCTAAGAAATAATGCATTTATCAGAATAGTTTCTTAAGATACACTAACGTAAGCTATTTGACGTGGCATGAAAGGTTTCAAATCTTTGCAATTAATTAATTACTCGTTTTAACCCAATTATGAAATTGTAAACAATCAAATTTGGAAGAAAATTTAAGTGCTAACATGTTAAGGTTGCTTGTTTAATCATAATTTGTAAACTTACAGACTGGAGTTAGTTTGTTGTCAGCAGCAGTTATTAGTATCCATCAATGACCAAAATATTTTTTTTATTTAGGTCTGGAATCTAGTTATGGCATGGCATGGCCCTATGGTGTAATTTTTTGGTATGTCCATTTGTTCTTTTTATGTTTAGGTCTTGTCAAAGAGAACCCTTCAAGCTCTTGAATTTCGCTCAAAAAAATACTTTCTTTTCTTCTTATTCAATTTCTTCCGTGATAAATGGTGCATAAAGCCTGTAACATCTGTTTAGTGTTAACTTCAATTATTACTGTTGCCTATTGCTGCACCAAGAGACGGACAGTTTTACTTTAGGACATGCACTTGGGACACATGTAATAGGACACATTGGTTCATAGGACAACAAATACTTGGAACTTTAATGCAAAGGGAATAGACATACATGCAAACAATATCTTGGAACTTCTGCTCCATAACAGTCTCCATTGTATAGAGAAAGGAAAAGAGGCATATTTTGGGTCGTCAATTAGGAGTTAGAACTCTTTATTTTATAAAAAAGCTCACCATACTTCATCTTTATTGTTACTTATTAAAAATGGTTCTGGAGATTGGTGTAGCTAAATAAAAAGAGTGTAGGAAGACTTAAATAATTGTTAAGCAATTAAGTTCAGGGAAACACAACCGGGTGACATTTATTAAGGATTTCCAAGGGCATTCGTTTTACATTTGAAGCTATGGTAATTTGTTAAGGTGACGGCAACCACCATGTGACAGGATGGCAAGGAACTACTCTAGTTTATAAGTTTGTAGAGGTCACTGTATGGATTAGTTCAGAGGATAATGAATTTACAAAGACTTTGCTTTGTTATCTTCGATAACACTTATAAATATAGAAGATGCTGTGGAAAGCTTATAGGTCACTCTGGCATGCATAATCATTATGTGAAAAAAGAAATGAAGTTATTAGATATAACAAGGAATTGATGCTAGCAGTGACATTTTAGTGCAATTTCTCTCGATAATCACTATTCATTACTATCCCATTGTTCAACCAGTTGTCAAGGCTCAGAATAAAATGTTATAGAACTAACTCTAGGGGACACTTCAGTTTAAGACCTGCTTTAGTATTGCTCTCCGACAATCTTGAGGCTGTATGTGGGAGAATGAATGGGTAATGTGCTCATAGTAGTGTGTCTGGAAAGCTTAAAGTTTAATAGAACTCGATTCAATTCATTTTTATATACAGATTTTTGTTAGTTTTTTTTATATACAAGGAAATGAATTGAATCGAATTGAATTCCTTCATGATTTAGGCTTCCAAAAACACCCTAAAGTTTGTTCTCGGCATCTGCATGTATGAGACAATCATGAAACATTGAAAATGGCGTTGGAAATGCAATTCCTGCAATATGAGAAATTGGGAATTTCGTCAAATATTTGGACATTCATTTTAAAACTTGTCCATTTGCTGCTAATCTGAATTTTTAATTGGTTTTTCTTTTTGCTAACTCATTGAAGGTCTCTATTAGGCTTTGTCTTTGATATTGAAAGAAAAATCATCCTCCTTATAAACCATGCCATCTGAACTGCTATGAGACTAGAATGTGAATTCTCCAAATTCTGGTATATTCCAAGACATAACAATGGACTGAGATACTGTATATATGGTAGGAAAGAAGTGAGAACTCTTTTCAATATTGCACTTAATAGGGCTTCCTTGCTTAATTGAAATTTTTTTTCTGGGGATTCGCTAGTTTTTCTGTAAAGAGCATTTGCATCTTTTAGTATAAAATGGGCCATAATTTGCAAGTGATTGTAGATACATTGAATTCTTATTCATTAATGGGATTTTGAAGGAGGGAGAACCTTGTTTGAGCCTTCGAGGGCATTGATTTGGGACTCTATAATCAGAAACAATAAATTCTCCACCGATAATTTATCCTCTATAAACATGGGTGGTAAACCAGAGGTTTGCTGGATCTATTTGTCTTATTTTTCAAAATAAGGACCTGGGTAATAAGGTATTGTAAGACTGAGATTATGTAACAATATAAATTAGATTAGGTTGTTTTATCTTTGTTCGGAAACAGCATTTCTATTATCCTATCTACTTAGCATAACTTAGCAGCCAGATGGGACATTACTGTAGTTCTGTTATTGTATTTCTGCGTACAAAATTTAAATGGTTCCTTTAAACGGTAGATGCTTTGTTGTTTGTTCCCATATGAACTGTCAATGCATAATAATTGGATATGTAAAATCTGAGAATGTTAGCGATATCTGAAATTACAAAACCAAGGGTCATGTTATTTTATTGTGATGTACAGGGGTTGGACCAAGTACATGTTGCCGTCACTTTTTGTATGCTCTGCAGTTCTTATGTTCTTCCATAAGCATTTTAACAAGAAAAAACCTTTAGAGGCCTTCAGGGTTTTAGCGCCGCCTAATAAAAATGCTGTAGAACAGCTGCTAAGCTTACAAGAAGCTATTGCACAAGTTGAAGCACTGATTCAGGATGGAAACGTTATTCTTCTGAAGATCAGAGCTCTTTTGTTTGCTGTCCTTCCTCAGGTATGGTAGTTATGATAAACGTACCCAATTTATTAGCAATGTATATAAAATGGATGTTGAATTTGGATAATTATGGCTTACTAAGATACTTTTATGTAAGGAATTGGGTACACTACGGGAGTAGGGGTTGGATACTTGTAGGCTGCGTTGTTTATATTAGAAATGATTTACCTTTGTCTGTTAGCTTCACTTTTTTTTCTTTAGGAGATCTGTTATTGGGAAATTCATATCTTTTAATAACATATATTGGCATACTGTAGGATGTTCTGAGCTTTCACTCTCTAGCTAAATTCTTTCATGTTCTGTGGTTTTGCATTTCAAGACATGAAATTAGTGAGTAGAATGAACTACAATAATTACGTGGTAAACAGTTATTGAAGACATGTCCATAACTGAGATTATGCACATTTTCTTTATGTCCCAACTCCCAGCATTTTTCAGGCCACTATTCACCTCCTGTAGCCTGCAAGATATATTCTCAGCTCAAAGAGAGCTTCCTTGGTTTCTTGTTTCAGAATTTATATTGTTATACAGTTTAATGATTTAGGTCACAATGCTTGCGAGAGTTATGGGGTCATGGTTGAGCAGCTGTGTAAGATAATGCATTTTTGCGACTAGTTAATAGTAATGGCATTGAAACATATCTGTGACAGTTGATTAGTTGAATGAAATAAACAAGTGGGCTTGAACTAGTTGAGTACTTTTTCTTTCATATTCTTATTTTCTTGTGATTCAGTAGCACCTGGTACCACTATAGTTTGTTTGTTGACCCAAATTTGTTTATGCTCAGCAGGCTACAGAATTGGTTGCTCTGTTTCTGGTCATCACAGCTGTAATGTTTGCATTTGTGCCATTAAGGCATCTGTTTCTATTGGTATTTTTGGAATTCTTCACCCGAGAAATGCCTTACAGGAAGGTAAGCAGTGATAGGTGCCGGAGACGGTTAAGAGAATGGTGGGCTAGAATACCAGCCGCCCCCGTTCAGCTCACTAAAGTTGATGAAAACAAGAAAAAGAAGTGAATTGTGAATAGATCCACCAAAAAAGCTTATACATTGTACATACTGTACAAGATTACAGATTTTTTTTATTTCATTTTGAATTGATTTCAAGGTATATACGAATTAACTTTTAACCCTTAAAGATTAATGAATTTGACTTTGTCAAATTGTATTCAAAGGCACCTCGGTGTCTTTTGAAGTTCAATTAGTTTGCGATCTTCGAAAACAATTGAGCTCCTCTTATTATTACATGTATACTTGTATCAATTTCAAGGTGTTTAGACTAACATCCCATTTCAAGACCAAAAAAAAAAGGCTACTGCTATCATGGCACAGGTGGGTCATAAATACTGCTCTTCTATCTGAGAGCTGTAAGAACATGAACAGATGATGCAGACAAAACTAGAGACAATTACGTGCTTACTCAAATTTCAAACACGAGATTAATTGTATACTTGCAATCAGAATACAATTATACAACTTGAAGCTGCATTGACGAAGAAAAAATACACCTTAAAACTATATACAACCAGCATCCCTAATGAATAAAAGAGAACGCTATATGCCAAGTAAAAATGCAAGATAATCTGGCATTAAACATTATCTGGCCAAAATTCTCGGAAGAAAGCCCGCTCAAACTCTTTCTCTTCTAACCGCTTTTCTAATTCCTGCAACTTCCTCTGCTTTTTAGAAAGTAACTTGGATTTCTTTGATGATGAATGCTCCTGAATCAAAATAGAACTGTTAAAACCTACAGTGGAAAGCATAGCATGAAGAATGAAACAAAAAATCTACACACACTGACCGCAAAGTCAAATTTTAGAGCCACCAAACCAAACAAATTCATAGAGTAATAAAGCTTTTAAAGTTTCATATTCTGAGCAAATATTTTATCATCTTGGTAAGAAAGAGGCAGTGTGGAGTTATCATGCTTCAATTATTCTACTACGGAAAAGCCAAAGTAAGATATGACAAAACAATTAATTTGTCTGAAACGAGCAACAGTTTGATCTTGTCCTCCCTTAGACCTGTTCATGGGCCGGGGTACCTGCCCAGCCCAGCCCGAGCCCGCTTTTTTGGGTCGGGTTTGGACATTTATTTTCAAAGAAAGCCCGGCCTGAGCCCCAACCTGCTAAAGCCCGAAATTTAAAGGGTCGGGCTTGGTTTTTCCTTAAATACCCAAGCACAACACGAACCTGACCCGATGAATGATTAATATATATAATCATATTTGTATATTACATTTCATAATTATTTTGTACTTTTATATTATAACATGCTTAACTTTTAAACTTAAATACAGCAATTTGTATTATGTTTTAAATAATTCAATAAGAGAATGCAATTATATGTATGAAATATACGCAATTATATATAAAAAAAAATTCTTCTGTGTATATGTAGTCCATAAAAAAATTTAGTATGGGCCATGCGCCGTCTTTGGGACTGACCTCGTAAGCCCACCCCGAGCCCGAGGTTTTAAGTGTGGGACGGGCTGGGCTTAGGTTGATGCTTCTAACGAAAAGCCTGATCAAGCCCGCCCGACGAAGATGTTCCCTTTCTCTGGCTCTATATTCCAGACAAACTGTCTGACAGAAATTAAGTTTAAAAAGGCTACAGCGTAGCACTTGAAAGTTGAAAACCACCAAACTCATATCTACAGAGAAGACCTTCACACTCGCACCATGGACACTTACTCCTGCACTACATTTCTACTTTAGAAGCGAGACCTGCAATCTAATGACTTGGAATCTCAAATCTTCATTTCATACGATAGAAATAAGAATAAGACAGATTACTTCATCTTCAGCCAGGCCTCTTAATAGAGAAGGTGTCAAATAATTCATTAACAGTTAAGGGCAGCGTGTTCATGGGTAGTTTAGGGGCAGTAATGGAATTTTAATTAGTTGTAATTAAAGATGGTTAGGTGGTTATAAATTGGACAGATTTACGTGGGTAGAAGGCAGGGAAGTTTTATGTTATTGTCTGCAACTTATTGTTAGAAGGGATATTTATCCTAGGGGGCTGTAAGCCTTTTGTTCTTCTTTTATTCTGTGTTATGTTCCATTTGAAGTCAGTGTAATTCTTAGTTGTGTTATTACTTTCACTCTCTCGCTATTTCTGTGTTACCTTCCTATTACCTCTCATCAATTTGCACAAAGAAAAACGTAACTTTCAGAACTGGGAACTTTACCTTCTCAGTTTTTTTCTCAGGAGACTTCTTGACTTTATCTGCACCTAGACCTCGTTTATTATTCTTCAAGTCTGGTTGTAAAGGCTCCAACCTCCCCTGTTGAGACATGACATACAACACTACTCATACGCAATAAACTATATTGGCAGTGAAAGCAGAAGGATAAAAGATGGCTAAATTATTTAGGACAGCAATCGACAAGTCCAAGCAAAAATATAAAATAACCAAGTTCAAAACAGAAACTTAAGATATAAAAATAAATAGATAAAACAGAAAGAAATAAACCTGTTCAGATACCCCAAGACCAGTACCTTCTTTCCATCCATGCTTCTTCAGGAGCTACAATACCAGCACTAGCAGATCAGGGATTGTTTTCTATTTAAAAACACAAAACAGATGACTCGGACATATAAAAGTAAATGCATACCTGAAAACCTATATTGGAGGATTCAATGGCGGTTGAAGAGCTATTAGAACAAAGGAATTGGTCTCCCATAATTTCTCCTGCGCATAATATATGTTGAGCTCACATTAACAGATGGCGATTCTGAAATAGTTATGCCTATGCTTCCACACAATTGAACACCGATTGTTGTCCAAAACCCTTTAAAAGGCAAGTGAAATGTACTCCATGGTTATTTGACGAACGAAAGCATTATATCCACAACTAATTTTGTGATTAAGCCAGTATGAACAGGTAATGAATAATCATAAAAGATGAAATTTTGACGATGCAATTAATTTACAACAATTGCGAGCATTACCGAATAAATTCCTAGGGTTTAGGCTATATCATCAACACCACGAACAATCTGAATTGAATGTCCAATTGATTTCCTTTATCCTGTTTACTGCTTTTGTTTTTTGATGAAATTCTCCACCGCCCGACTTCTTGAATATCAGATTCCTTCCCTTTTGTTTTCTTTGCTCTATTGCCGCGAAAGTCATGACATGTGGGTTAAGTTTCATTGCATGTAATGAATGTAAAAATAAAAATTAATTGTACAATGATCTTCCGTAACCCCTTTGAAAGGCATTCTTACCCTTGTAAAAATGCATCTCAATTTGAAAAAATGCATCGTCACGTGCAATTTTTGGTGGAGAGAGAAAAATGATATTTTTGAAAAGTTAAACCAACTAAAAGGTGACACGTGACGTTTATGGGTAAATTAGTGTTTTTTATAAGTTGCGAGGGTAACTGTGTGCTTTTTAAAGTTCAGCGGGGTAATTTAGCTTTTGAGACCAAGTTTAGAGGGCAAATCATTCATTAATAAATGATTTTTCAAAAGTTACCATCACATTTTAATTAAAAAAAAATTATCCTACTTCTCAGAAAATTCTAAAATTCATCATTAAGGTGTATTGTATTATTATTAAGGGTTTAAGGGTGTATTGTATTATTATTAACCATTCTACAAAATTTCAGTTCAAAATAGACAATATTATCTTTTTTTATAATGTAATTTTAAATTGAAAATCATGTGTTTGCTAACTTTTAAAATCACATGTAGATCTGTTCATTGGGCGGATTCTAACCGAGCTTGATCGGGAAATCATCAACCCAAACCCAGCCCGGTTCACACTTTAAAACTTCGGGTTCAGGCTGGGCTTAAGGAATCGTCTCAAGCCCGACCCATGACTCATAGTATTATTGTTTTAAATTTTTTTGACTACCTATGTATACAAAAAGAAAAAAATTTATATATATACGAATAAATATTACGTATAATTAAAATTCTTTAATTGAATTCTTTAATATTTTACTTTGAATTATTGAATTTTAGTTCAAAAATCTAAAGGTTTAATATATAAAGGGGTAAAGTTCAAAAAAGTACCCCTTGGTTTTATTAATTTTATAAAGGATGCACGTGGTATTATGGATTGAAAAGGGATCTGAAGTTTCGAACTATTATCAAAACAAGGAATTTTTTCTAACACTATCAATCATGCTAATGTGATAAGGGGCATTTTTGGAAATTCAAATTTTATGCTTCTCCTTTTTTTCCAACCAAACTCTAATCTCGTTTGTTTGCAGGAAAATATTGTGCAATGGAAAATGTTGTGCAAGAAAAAATATTATGCAGGAAAATAAAATATTCTCTCATGTTTGGCTACATCACTGTAAAATATTTTCTGATGTTTGTTTACAATTCTGAAAAATATTTTCCAACTACAAATTCAACCATACAAAATCCTAGTTTATATATATATTTATATTGTAAAATATGTGAAATAAAATATATTAATTATTATATAAAAATTAAATTATATTAAGTATGAATTACATTTTTATATAAAATAAATGTGGATAAAGGAGATGAATTTGATGGTGACGGTGGAGGTAGTGGTAATGGTGAGGTGGAAGAATTGGTGATGGCGGGGTGGAGATGGTGTGGTGACGACGGCGAACGAAGGAGGTGGTGGTGATCGTGATAGCGATAATAGGGTGGAGGAAGTGATGAATATGTTGGTGTGGGTAAAAGAAATGGTGGTGGTGGTGGAAATTGTGGTATCCGAGTGCAGGTGAAGATGGTGGTGGTGACGGCGGGTGGAGAAAGAGGTGGTGACGGTAGCGGGATGAAAATAGTGATAAATATGTTGGTTGGGGGGAAGAAGCGATGGTGATGATGGTGGAGAAGGCGATTTAGAATAATAACGGAAATAATATTTACGCTACGGTTTTTTCAAATCAAACAAACTTAAAACGAAGCCTAAATCAAAAAACTACTCATCCAAATTTCCATGCCTTCTGCTACTGCTTCTATCTCCCTTAATCTTCTGAAAACCGCTACTTCAATAATAAAATACAAAGATAACATTGTTTGATTTGAGAAATAGTGGGCGTCATTCTAGCTAGCTGTTGTTGAAGCTGAGAAAAGGGAACAAAATTTGACCTTGGCTGGAGTAATGAGTTTGTTGTGATAATTGAAACAGGAAAATTCGAATAAATATAATCTCACCCATTATTTCGCTACGAATTTCTCAATTACCCAGAACTTACGGAGCGCGAATCTCTTCCATAGTTGGCATCCTAAAAGGAGGAATCTCAGGGGTTTTGGGTTTAGATTCAGTCGTTATTAAAAAGCATCTTCGATTCAGTAAATAGAAGTAACCAATTTAATTATAACCTCTAAAAAAACAATAAACGGGGAAAATTTGAAAAGCATAAGTTGGAATAGATAAAGTAATGAAGCAAAGAACCATAGCAGAAGAGGAGAATGAGCAGAGGGAACAAGGAGCAGAAGGATGATTTTAAAGGAACATGTTTTCTTTGTATTCTATCTGGATGCTATAGAAATTTGAATAA
The DNA here is from genome assembly GCA_949673415.1 of Euphorbia schlechtendalii. Taxonomy (NCBI): domain Eukaryota; kingdom Viridiplantae; phylum Streptophyta; class Magnoliopsida; order Malpighiales; family Euphorbiaceae; genus Euphorbia; species Euphorbia schlechtendalii. Next base: position 17,405 of record CATIWQ010078544.1, on the reverse strand, counting down.
TTGAGTTGGTATGATTTTAGGGTTTGGTAAAAGAGGAAGAAAACTAGATTTGAGTTTCCCAGCCCCTTGCTCCCTGTAACAATCCATAAAATCAAGAATCCTTTTGAAAATGGTTGAAATTACACTGAACTTTTTTAAGTTTACTAGCATAAAAATAAAAAATAATTAATAAACATAATTTATAAATAGGTTTATATAATATATTATTTATCAGGTCGGTTTATATAATATATTATTTATCAGGTCGGGCTCGTACCGGACATGAGTATATATATAAAATCCAAGTCCGGCCTAAAAAATTTCGAGCTTTAGCAAGCTTAGGCGAGACTTTTGAAATAATGAATGTCCAAACCCGACCCATAGAAGCGGGGGCGAGGGCGGGCATCCCGACTCATGAAAAGGTCTAATCACAAGCATCTTTTAAAAAAAAATCACCGCAAAATAGTAAAATCACTTAACATATTTTTTAAGTTTACCCCTTTGTTAGATTCTTTTGATTAAATTTTAGTCTATTAAAATAGACACAATAAATTCTCAATTCTTTATCACACAGATAGTCTAAGAGCTTGGCTCATAAAACCAATTGTCCCTTGAACTTTCAACTATATTCGGTTACTCCCTCAGTTTACAACAGTGCACCAGTTTAGCTCTAAATAGAAAACTATCTCATGTTTTAAATTTCAAAACAAAGTTAGTTTGACATTTTTTATTTCACATTAATTTTATGTATAAGATCGCTTAAATTAGAAACTACATGTCTGTGATTCAATTGGTAGATTTTATGGTGACTTTGTAAAAAACAAAGTCTTCGTTACTTTGTCTCTCATCATTATTAATGGTATGGAGATTGATCCAATAGTGTTAAGAGGCAAAGTAAGATTTATTTCGTTGAAAACAAAGTCACTATGACTTACACCGATTCAATTTAACTTTTTCTAAATATTAACTATATGTTTCATTTCAATGCAAGTTGAAAGTATCATATTGTATTAATTCAATGCTCTCAAGGATCACATTGATAACATTTCAGGGACCATGATTAGCAAAAGAATTCAATAAAATACAAATGACTCGTTTAGTTAGCGGAATAGAATAAAATGAAATAGAATAGAAAGTGAATGCAAAAACATTAGATATGATACATGAGTTCGACGTCGGAAGGAATAACTCTTTCTAATTTTCGTAGGAATCACGGAATAACTATTCCTTCATTTCAAAAATGACTATTCCCTGATTTCAATGGTAACTAGGAAGAGTTATTTTCTCCAATGCCGGAATCATGTATCATATTTGATATTTTTGCATACATTTTCTATTATATTTTATTTCGCCAACCAAACAAGACAAAAGTATATACAATCAATAAACAAAAATTACATAGTTTAAAACCATTAAACCTGAACGTGAGCCCGTCGCGAGGCCCGTCCATGCCTCTCTAAATGGGATGAACTTGGACAAGAAAATTACTATAAAGACTGGACCCGAATCCATTGTGAACCGATTAACGTATGAGGACCGGGTTGGATTTAGTCTTGAGTAATCATATATTATCATGTATAATTTTGAAGAATTTACATTACATAATAGTATAGTTACAGTAATTTTATATTGACACCAATTGTTCGGAGAATTGCCGTAATAGTTATTGAAATATATTTACTAATTAAATGCCACTAATATGAAATTTTTTCAATACAGTAAATGTACAAACATGAAATTTGGTTTTGACCACATTTTAACACTCGTTTGTAATCAACTTTTCTTCGCCAATTAAAATCGACCATTTTAATGTAATTTTATTATAATAAAATATAGGTTTTTTTAGTTAAATGCTTATGATACAATATATAAATTTCAATCAAATTTTTATCAGATTACAAAAAAATCTTCATCAAGTTTCAGCTGTACAATTTTATGTAAAAATTGTTTTAAATTTTCTTTTTTACATTCTATATATATAACTAGTTTATATCAGGTTTATAACAGATGTGTTAAAACAGTTTAGGTAAATGTGACACAAACATGAATATATAATATGTATATAATAGATATATATAACAGACATATAACAGATTTATAACATATATGTATATAATAGATATATAATAGGTATGTATACATAATGTAAAAATGTAAAATCAAAACATAAGAGCCTAAAAATGTAAAATCAAAACATAAAAAACATAAAAAAGTAAATGAATTCTATAAATTGTAAACCAAAACAAGATCGAAATAGACAATTATCCTAAAAAATAATCACTAAACCCATGGGCCAGGTTTGGGTTTGATAATTTGTAAAAAACGTAATCCGATCCGAGTTCGAATTTTATCTTGTATAGGTTGGACTGGATTTGGGCTACTAGTGATTAAATCCGACCCCGAACCCAACCCTCACCCAGGTCTAATAACAATATCCTATATTCACTTTGTTCTCTTCACGTCAAGTTCATCAAACGATATCGAACTTAATGTCATCGATGTAAAGCTACATTATAATTGGGGTGTAGGTTATGGTAAATATGTTTTTTACAAAATATACCTTACTTTATCACTTATCACCATTTGATCGATCATCACGTCATTGATCCAATAGTGATAAATAACATGGTTTTGAAAACTTTTTGTTAGCGGAGTCATCGTAGAAGTCACATTATTGATATTTAATTGTTTTTTTGTAATATAAATGGTATTTGATACATGCTTTGTATATTAGTTAAAAACTTAAAATCTCTGATTGAAAAAAAAACTTAAATTTTACTGGTTCAAAAGTAGGCTATATTATTTATTGTGTATAAGAAAGAAAAGAGGTAGTAGCAGATATTAGGGGAAATTATAAAGAAAGGGAAAATCGGTCTTTCTCTCTTCTTTGTTTGAAGGCTTGGGTTATTAGTGGTGTTGATAACATCGGAGGAGAAAGGAGGGAGCGAATCAAATCCTAATCCAAATCTAAATCCTCGCGCACAACTGAAAACTAATTCATAGACAAAAATGGATTTAGATCAGTGGATAGCTAAGGTCAAGGAAGGGCAGCATCTGTTGGAGGACGAGCTTCAACTTCTTTGCGAATACGTATGTCTTTTTCTTTACTTTCTGCTCTTTTTTTCTACGGTTTCTTTTCTTCGTGCCACTCTTTCTTTTTATTATGGTATTAGGGTTTTCGTCTGCTCTTTTATGCCCTCAGAAATGACAATATTTCGTTTCTTTCTATTTTACTTTCACTCATCTATCTAATTTGTGTTTTTATTTTCGTCCATGTGTTTTCCTGAGTTCTTTTCGTTGTGGCAACCCAAGTGGAAGCAGTGAGAGTTGGATGCTTGCTTTTATTGTGGTTTTTAATCAGTGGAAATGAAATGCATTTTCGATCTTATAAATCAAACTTAGTGATGGGAATTGTATTGAACCAATTAAATTTTTTTGTCTCATTCCTCATTTAAGGAATCGTATCAACTGTGAATATATTCTTTCCTCCTGTGTACTTCGGCAAAAGAAATTTTTGAATCACTGCGGCAGTTCTTGAAACTCTCATGTACTTCTATAGGAATGTCTTTCTTGTTAGTTATATAATTGTAATTTCTTAAACGTAGGGTGCTAGATAGTACTGATTATTTGTGCTCCAGACTGAATAATGATTTCTCCCATTATGTAGACAATCATCTGAGATAATAGGCATAACAGTGGAAATTTTTCAATCCTATCACCCTTCTCTTAAAAAAAAAATCATTCATAGGTAGTTTATGGAGTTAAAGATTCAATTCTCATCTTCATTTGCTTGTAAATGACACAGGTTAAAGAGATTCTCATTGAGGAGTCCAATGTGCAGCCCGTTAACAGTCCAGTGACCGTTTGTGGTGATATTCATGGTCAGTTTCATGATCTGATGAAACTTTTCAACACTGGAGGTCATGTTCCTGAGACAAATTATATATTTATGGTATTTTTTGTTTCCTCTTCTAGGGCTATTGTTAACTCTGTACAATTTGATGTTTCTGAATTCTTGAAAGCTTAAATATTCTTAGTGCTTTGGCAGGGGGATTTTGTTGATAGAGGTTACAACAGTCTGGAAGTGTTTACTATTCTTTTGCTTCTTAAAGCGAGGTATGTAGTCATGCCATGTTTACTGATCATGTAACTGTAGCTTTATCTGCTGGTGGTTTAATTACAATTTCTGTGGTAGTTCCCCTTTGTTTTTATGTTTTTTTTAAACTTTATATGTTTTCCTTCATATTCTTCTGCCTGGTGGAGCTTTATGGATCAGGATAATGGAGTTAATTTGACTCGTGTGTTTGCTATATCATGCTGATTTTCTATGTATTCATTATGCATGTTGTCTAATATTATCAGTGTTTCTTTATAATATTTCTTGCATGTTTAAAATTTTGAAATTAATATTACCCTTGAGTTTGTTTCAGCTAGGATGTTCATTATTGCAACAGCTCTTGTAACCATAGGGAAACTGTTTTGCTGATAGACATCAAGGCCATTCTATGTCTTTAGTATACCGAGTATTGACAGCCACGTCGTTTGAAATATTGTATCAATCGTCAGTCTCCGCATATACTCAATTTTGAAATACGGTTCATAATGTTTGTTATTGCTAGCTTTGGAGTTATTTGTATGTAAAGTTGTTTAGCATTTAACAATAGGCCCTTGTTAGTTTCAGAAAGTTACTGCTTTTTTGGAAAAAATTTCGCTAGCAAATTAGAAAACTGACCTTATTTGGCTGCCAAATTTTAGATTGTTGTGGAACATTTCTTTCTAGTTCTTAATTACTTGAGTTATGGAAAACCACTATAAGTTATTTTCTAGTTGAAATGGCATCTTATGACCAACTAAGGCCTGTTTATTTGGTAAAAATATTCAACTTAAATGTATTCCATGCATGTTTGGAGCTCCACAAGAATAAAGGTCATGGAAAATAAGTTGAGAGAACAAAACTTAAGCAAGAAGAAACAACTTTCCTTTTCAAGAACTAGAAGTTATTTCCAATCTTCAAATTAAAGCACTAATTCACGAGTCAGAAATTAGTTTTTAACCATTGAATTAAGATGAATCTTTCTCTTATATTAAAGCAAAACAATGAAAACCATTTATTTTTCTTGAAAGAATTTTTTTTTTAAGTTGTTTACCGATGTAATCTTTCTTCACTAAAAAAGATGGACCCTATTTATTTATGTTCCTTTAGTCAATTTGATTTTTACTGAGTAATTTTTTCCATTTAATTTACATTGTATTTCCTTTTCTGTAGATACCCAGCTAGTATCACACTTTTGCGTGGAAATCATGAAAGCAGGCAACTAACTCAGGTAAAAAAAATATTCATGCCACTTATTTACTGAATCACTCTGTTGCTGGAAATAAAAAAACTGTAAGATTACAATGATTGAAACCTTTGCAGACTGATTTTGACTTGTAAGTTTGTCTACTTCCAGTTGAATTATGAAGTGCCCTCGGATTGTTTGAGTCTTTGGTTTTCATTGCTAGCTATTTCTAGAGTTTGACTTTAACCCTTGTTTAAGTTTGGAAGTTATCTTATATTTTGTTATGAATTTTCTAGTGTAAGGCATATATTTGCCTACAATTAGAAGGGGCACTGTGCATGGGAAGTTTACCTTCTCAATGTCTTTCATATGTTCTAACTGTTGTAATTGAGGGCATAAGCATACAAGAAAACCAGAGAAGAAGAATTGTTATTTTATTCATAATAAAGCAAATATTTATACAACAAAATCACAACGTAATGTGCAGAAAAATCTTCCACAAATTCATAATGGAATCACTTCAAAACTAGCATACAAAAGGAATTAACTAATCTTGACTCTTTCAAAAAACATGTGACTCATTCAAAATATTAGCTTCTAGAGACAATTTCAACACTCCCATTGGCTCTAAAGCTACAAAAATTTATTTGGAAGCATGGGTCATGGTTTTATGGGTCATGGTTATGGTTCATGGGCATGGTTCATTGCATGTTTCATAGTTATTGTTCTTTGCATGGGTCATAGGCATGGATGGAAGTTAAAATAACTCATTCCGCTCCTGTTGGGCATTCGCTGTAGATTTGAACATCTGTATCTTCATATCCTCGCAGCTTTTTATTTTAAAATTGGGTTATAAAGGAACTTCATAGTCTTCTTCAACCACTTTCATGATGTTTGGCTTATATGTGTTTCTAAGGACTTGTTTATGGCTTGTATGTTTTATGTATGAAAGAAGAAAATTTTTTTTGGTGGGATTTTTAAATCACAAGTCCCTCAAGAAGATGGGTCTTGATACCATGTTGTAAAAATAAGGGCATAAGCTTACAAGAAAACAAGAGAAGAAGAATTGTTTTTTTATTCATAATAAAGCAAATATTTATACAGCAATATCACAACTTTATGTGCAGAAAAATGTGCCACAAAATTATGTTAGAATCACTTCAAAACTAGCATAAAAAACACTAAACTAATCTAGACTCTTTCAAAAAAAAAAACATATCTTTGATTCATTCAAAATATTAGCTTCTAGATACAATTTTAACATTAACTGATTATATGTGCTAGGTATAGAAAAGAAATTAGCTTCTAGATACAATTTTAACACTGACTCTGTCAATTTTATTTGTGCTAGGTATATGGTTTCTATGATGAATGCCAGAGGAAGTATGGAAATGCCAATGCATGGCGGTATTGTACGGATGTGTTTGATTATCTAACACTCTCGGCAATCATAGATGGCACCGTAAGCCTCTTTCTTCTGCTTACATATGCAAATTAATGTTCTGGTCATATTTTGTGCATGTGAGTTTGCCTGATGCTAAAATGGATATCTCTATGTTTGATATGCAGGTTCTTTGTGTCCATGGTGGCCTTTCTCCGGACATCCGAACAATTGATCAGGCATGTCTCTGGCTTTATTCTCACTTTTTTTTACTGGAAGTAGCATTTCACATCGTACAGTTTTACTTCATCTTTTTTGAGGCTCTTCATTTCCCATTCTTGTAATATTGGCATCAAATATAGAATTCTTTTTATATTAAAAGGAATTGAGCCCGAGTGACCAAGTCATTTTCCAAGAATTTTTTTCCCTTCAATATTAACTCAAGTTCAAAATTATCCATTGGAATATTGCTAAACTCAGGAAACGTGCATGCTTCCACGCACTGATCTTAACACGTTCATGCTTTGAGACTTTTTTTAATGTGTGGTGTATATGCAAATTCTCAAGCCTTTACTTACTATACATTTATTATTTTGTAAATACTTCTTGTTTTGTTTAGTTGTCAGATCAGACATTGATTTGTTGATGACACATATTAGTTTTGTTTGATTTGAATGTTATAATGTTTCATATCAAGTTGTGTTAGGATTTTTGTTATACCAAAATAGTAGGAGATATCTGCATATCATAAAAAGTTTCTGCCATTTAAAGGTGCATGGGGTCAATCGTGGGAATGTGAAATATTGTATTTGCAATTAAAATTTCTTTTCTATAGCAGTGCTTCTCACATGTGTTATTCATGTCTCATGGGTTAAATTGTGAAATCTTGCTTTAAGTTAGCCATTTTATTCATTTCTTATGGATGGTATTGTGAACCCTTCTTTATTTGTACCCATCCTTGGTAGATACGAGTTATTGAACGCAATTGTGAGATTCCACATGAAGGGCCTTTTTGTGATTTAATGTGGAGTGATCCTGAAGATATTGAAACCTGGGCAGTTAGTCCCCGAGGTGCAGGTTGGCTCTTTGGATCCAGGGTTACTTCTGAGGTGATGTCTCTGAGCTCAGCTATAGTAGTGTGATTAATCATATCATCTAACATGGTTTTCGTATTTCTCCTTCAGTTCAATCACATTAACAATCTTGATCTGGTTTGTCGAGCTCACCAACTTGTACAAGAAGGTCTCAAGTACATGTTTCAAGATAAAGGCTTAGTAACAGTAAATATTGAACCTTCTAAAAACCCTTTGGTTAATATGATTAAGAAGTCTGGTAAAATGGTTTGGTTCACTCTTTTGCAGGTCTGGTCAGCACCAAATTACTGTTATCGTTGTGGGAATGTAGCTTCTATACTGAGCTTCAATGAAAACATGGTAAGTATTGCGATTCCCAGCCTAAATGCTATATCTTCTTAGGCAAGCATTGGCGAAGCCACATATAATGATGTGGGGTCCAATGACCCCACTTTTTTTTAAAGTAGTAGTATAAATTTACTGGTAAACTGTATTTGGACCCATTAAAAATTAATGTTGGACCTCATATTAATATTAAAGTTACACATTTATCTTAGAAAAATACATTTTTTTACTAAATATCTATATATCTTTATAAATTTAGCTCTACTATTTCTTTTATAATTTTATTGCTCACTAAAAAATTATTAACATTATTATTTCTTAACTTTTTTCATGAATTTATAAATTACTTTGATTCTTTAAAACATTTGATGTTTGGATGTGGACACCACAGTAAAAAATTCTTGGATTCGCCACTGTAGGCAAGTGGCCTCAAGCAGCAGTTAGATTCTTGATCACTTCTATAATTCGTTTTGTTATTTTATCATGGGGCATTTTGCCTTTTACTTAAGGGCATTCACCTTTTCCTTTATGGGCACTCACCTTTTACTCTAAGGGCATTAGATACAAGTTTTGTTGATTGATGTCTGGACCTAAGTTTTGAGTCCTCTACCGTGCACTATGGATGAATTTATTGCCATCTAGATTGGAACACAAAACAGTAATTAAAAAAGTATTGGATAAGATAGGTTGATATACATTTCATCTCATGGACACAGTATGGGTCTATGGGATGTATGTCTTTAACATATCTTCAAATACATGTTCAAGTTTATTTAATAGTCTATTTTCTATTGACAAAAGATTTGTTCCTTCTCACTATATTGTTTTGCATGATAAATTTAATATGTTTGTCTGTTGCCAACTTCAGTCACTTCTACCTTTTCTGCTCTATTCTGATCATTTAGATACTTAATACCAGAGATGTTCTGGCTGGGACTCAACCGAGTTGCATTTTGTTTAGTGATTCTGATAATGTGATCTCATCTTTGGAGACTAAGCTTTCCAAAGAGGCCAATGTAATTGGTATTTTGACCATCAAATGTCACTTGGGCATGCTTTTCTTTCTCCCATTTTTTTTTGTAGCCGTTGATCTGAAGGATATTTTAGTCTTAAAAATGAAATGTGTCCTTTAAGTTGAATATTTTTGCAGCCGGTAGTCAACATATTCCATCACAGCATTGGTTTGTATCGTTTTCGTGAAGCTAAGATGAATGTTTGCATACTGCATTTTTTTTCAAGCAGGGCCACTCAGTTTCTGCAGTTGTATTTTTATGTTTCTGTGAAAAAGCTTATTCTTTGTGTTATGTGCTCAGGAAAGAGAAGTGAAGTTCTTCACAGAAACAGAAGAGAATAACCAGATGAGAGGGCCTAGGACAGGAGTACCTTATTTCTTATGATGAAGTAAATCAATCAACAATCATATCCAGCGTTAGTTGTAAAAATCGCTGAAGATCTGTGACTCCTTTTATTGGTAACCGAGAAAAAAAGAACAGGTAAATAGGCTTGCATCTTTTGCCGGTGAACCTTAGCATTGGCTTGGTTGGGATTTTTCCATCCATTTTAGGTTGCCTTGGAAAGATGTGGCTTGTGTATTAGTTTCTCAATTGTGACTTCCTTTTTTTTTTCTTCCTTGTTATTAGATGGCATACTGTTTTGTTTTCCTGTGAGTTTAATTTAAGTTACATATGATACTTGAGTAGCAATGAACATCTGCCTTTGATTTAATTTGATTGTATGTTTCTATTGAATTCTACTATTGGACAATGATTCTATCTTATTTTTGGGGTCGCAAGTAGTAGCTTGATGTTTTATTGATGGAATAACATCTCAAGGAGTGCCAACGAACCGAACCGACACTGAACATTTCAATGTTCGGCTCGGCTCGTGGAAGAAATTGGCCGGGCTTGGAAATTTGTAGCTTGGCTCGGGCTCATGAAAAGCTCGCCTTGTGCTCTCGAGCCTACCATGTATGACCTATTACAAAGAAAAACAAGAGTATTGCCCCCAAGTGTATTGACTTGTATGGTATAAATCTATTATAAACGGGTTGCATCAGTAATGCTATTTTGCAACACTTTTTCAAAATAAATATTAGAACTCACATTTTTGGAAAAATAGTTGACAATTTATTTTCGAGATGTAAGTAATTTAAAAAATTTAAGCTAGTATCATAATTCTTTTATCTTAATCAATCATCATTCTCATTTTGTTTAATTCTATTGCTTTCTATTATGCACTTTCATATTCATCATTATCTTTACAAAGAAGTAGAAATTGATTTTAAAATCACAATTTTACGAAAAATTATTATACATGAAAAATTATTATTAATCAATCATATACAATTTGTTTTTTACTAATTTATGAAGTAGAAAATTATACAAACATGTTTGCGAGCTTTCAAGTTGAATTTTAGAAAACTTGATTTGATTTGTTAATATTTCGAGCCGATCTCGAACTCGAGTTGAGTTCTGTTGAGTCGAACTTTGACAAAGTTTTAACCAAATTGAATTTCGAACTGTTTGCGAGTCACTAGACTTGTTAACACCTGCATTGTATTTCTACGCATGTCATATATACACATCTGAATAATATAATTCTAACCACCAAGTTTTGGAAAAGTGACCCTTGGAAATGGAGAATTCAAGAAATGTGATGTTATGGATTCAAACCATAATCAATAACATTGGTAAAAATGTCTCATAATTCTAAAAAAAAAAAGTCCCAAAAATAATTGGGAATTTGTAAAAAAGGTAGGGTTTAGGAATTTTATTTACATCTCTATTCTCTTACTTCATGTTTACACTTTGTACCCTGATTTAAAGTTTGCAATTACATACTATATATTCCCCCCTTTCATCTCTCTCATAAATGATATCATCACACATCATCTTTTTCTTTTATTTTTTTTCTTATTTTGCAAATATCTTTCAAACCATTTATTTTTTAACACGTCGTTTTAAAATTTTTTGTTCGTCTCATTTTTATTTTCGAAACGTCATCTATAATGATATACTTTTTCAAAAATAAATTTTCAACTGTTCGGAACTTGATAGTTAACTGGTAAATTTTTGGTAAAATGCTAGTAAATATATGAAATACAGTAGAAATCTGTTACAAACATAATTTTGATGGATTGAACAAGTTTCATATGGAATATAAGATTTCTAGTTGATTGCCACCAAATGTCTACTAGTAACCTACAAGATTTTTAGTTGGTTTCTACCAAGTTACTACAATTATTGAACAATTTAAAAAATGTGTTGAAGGTATATGTTAGATAATTGATAGACATCTGGCAAAATGTAGTAAATATATGAAATATAGTAAAACTTTGTGACAAACATAAATTTGGTGGATTGAACAAACTTCAATTGAAATATAAGATTTCTCGTTGGTTTTTAACAGATGATTACCTGTTATCTACTAGATTCCGAACAATTAAAAATTTTGTTTTGAAAAAAATATCACAATGAATGTCGTTTCGAAGATAAAAATGAGACGGATAAAAAATTCTAAAGCATCTAAAAAAATAAACGGTTTGAGAGATAATGATAAAATAAGTTAAGAAATAGAAAAAAAAAAAAAAGTAAGAATGAGAATGTTGACTGAAACTAAACTTTTACCGATATTCAAACAAAGTTCAAGCCAAACTATAATCCTACAAAGTCAATTATTGATTAGAAATAAAAAATTTTTATCCTCCAAAATATTCTTACGGATAGAATTTGAATACGGAGTCTTTCTCTGTAGTTTCACTCTATCACACTTTCCTACTAGTATGTGCGTTAGAATTCAAAACATGTTCATCTTTACTAAGTTTGTTTAGAAGAAATATGTTTTACATTACATATAAGGTTGAGGTTAAAAACAAACACAAAATCTGTTTGTGGTTCATCATCAAAAGTGAATGGATATTGTGTTTCTTTTTGCTCATGAAGTATCTCATTATAAAGTTAATGTGTTTATTTTAAGTAAATAAAAAAATTTATAAGTTTAAAATAAGCAAATATTCTTTAAGTTATAGGACTTGTAAATTCTCAAGTAACTTTTTATATGATGTTGAAGTGTAATTGGAGTGAAGTTGGATGATTGTATTGTAATGAAGTTGAATGACTTTAAAGAATGAGCGAAGTTACAGTCGTGTCCATGATGGCATAAAAAAGAGGAGAGTTGGGGATGGGATGTATCAATTATCACCTCCGGCTGTTCTGTCAACAACGCCACTTGAGCCGGCGGTCTCTTGCTTGCGTCTTCCCTACGTTCTTCCTCTTCTCCTCCCTTTCTCCTGTTTCCTCAACCACCATGAAGTCGCCGCCGGTAGCGAAGAAGGTTGACCATGTTATGGAGTTATTCGGCGATGTCAGAGTCGACCCATATTACTGGCTCCGGGACGACTCACGCTCCAATCCTGAGATCCTTTCCCACCTCCATGAAGAGAACGCCTACACCGATTTTGTTATGTCTGGTATTTCTTGTCTTTTCGGTGGATTGATTGCATTAACTGGATTGCGACTTAGTAATTATGGGCGTAATTCAAATTTTCAGGAACCAAACAGTTTGAGCAGCAGCTCTTCGCTGAAATTAGAGGTCGAATTAAGGAGGACGATATAACTGCACCTAGAAGAAAAGGGCCTTACTACTACTACAAAAGGACTTTGGAGGGGAAGGAGTATGTTCAGCATTGCCGGCGCTATATATCCAATCATGAATCCCCTCCCTCTGTCCACGATGTAATGCCAACGGGACCTAACGATCCTCCTGAACATGTTATATTGGACGAGAATGTTAAGGCTCAGGGCTTCGCATTTTACAGAATTGATGCTTTCAAGGTTTAGATCACTGCTTACCTTTTTCTGATTTGTTTCTTCACTTCATTCCTACTAAACCTCTGTCTTTTCTGTTATTTCTTCAGATTAGTCCAAATCATAAACTGGTTGCTTATGCGGAGGACACCAAGGGAGATGAAATTTACACTGTTTATGTCATGGATATGGAGACTCGTGCTCTTGTTGGGAAGCCTCTTACAGGTGTAACATCATCTCTTGAGTGGGCTGGCAATGGTTTTTTGGTTTACATCACAATGGATGAGATACATCGGGCTGATAAGGTATTCATACTATACTAAGCCTGACCTTTGTGATTTGTTGCGTTGCTATTAGTTAGAAGACAAACAATGTCTTATAGTCTCTACCTTGTCGTGACACTTCTATAACACCCTCACATCCTCTCAGACTCCCAATTGTCGCTTTAGTTCTTCAGCATGATATCTCTTGAGAGAGAGAGACTATGTTCCTTTTGTTTGTTCTTCAATTTTTTAGGACATGCTCTTGCTAGTCTTTTTCGTTTTATCCATGCACCTTTGCTTTGTGGAAAATGCATAATTTCGGGTTTCAATGACATGGAGATGTTTTCTTTTCTAGGTGTGGTTACACAGGTTGGGTTCAGAACAGTCAAGTGACACTTGCCTTTATCACGAGAAAGATGACAAATTTGGTGTTGGTCTTCAAGCTTCAGAGAGTGAAAAGTACTTGTTTGTATCATCTAGCAGTAAAAATACAACATTTGTCTTTTATGTGGATGTGTCCATGCCTGAGAGTGGTGCCAAAGTTTTGACACCTCGTATAGATGGCATTGATACCTCAGTCAGCCATCGTGGTAATCATTTCTTTATTCAGAGGAGAACTGATGAGCTTTTCAATTCAGAGCTACTAGCCTGTCCAGTGGATAATATTTCTTCATCTACAGTGCTCATTCCTCACAGGGAAAGGTACAGTTTTCTTTTCCATGTGATCAAAGTGAAACTTCACAGTCCAACGATGTGAATTTACACATTTACATGTTTTTTTGATGATCTGCGCGGCTTTTTTTTTCTTAAAAATTGCTTCAGACGTTCTTTTATGATGGTAACTGCAGTATTACTACTTATGATGGTAATCACACCATCTCGGTAGTATAGTAAGTACCATCTACATTTTGTTATTCTTATTAACCTTTAGATTTTGTCCAGTGTAAAAATCTGGGACGCACAACTCTTTGCCAACCATCTAGTCGTTTATGAGCGTACAAATGGTTTAGCTCAAATTACAGCATATGATCTTCCAGCTGTTGATGAGCCGCTTTCTGGCCTCGGTGGTGGCCGAGCTGTTGAATTCATTGATCCTGTGTACTCTGTGGATCCAGATGAATCACAATTTTCTTCCAGCATTTTGAGGTTTACATATAGCTCTTTGAGGACACCACGCTCTGTGTATGAATATGATATGAACACGGGCATTTCTGTGCTGAAGAAGGTTGAAACAGTAAGTTTTTCACACCTGCTTTTGCTTTCCACGTATTACATACATCAGTGTCAGTTGAGGCCTCATTTTCTTACACAATATCCTATATGCTGATCATCTGTCATTTTATTCATTAACTACTATCTGAATAGATGATTATAAAACCAATGGAAAATCATGTGCATGAAAATTATCTATTGATAAATACCATGTGTTAATATTTAAAAAACCATAAACCTATCGATACATGAGAAAAATATTTATGATTATTACTATGTGAGTTTTTATCAACATAACAAGTAGTTTTGATAATTTGAATCAATACATATTAATTTTCAAAATAGATATAATACCCAGTATCACGTGAGAAAAGGGCCATTTTTCTTGTATTCATATGAAGGCCTCATATAATTACTCCATACATAAGTCCCATTTGTATGGGCCAACCTTGCTGGAGTTGCTTGGTCAATAGTCCAAAAGTGTTCAGGTCATCAGCTAGCTAAAAATGATGACACTAGAATTCATAATAAATTTCAAATCATTAATTCCTATTGATAAGGTGGGTGGGAATGCATATTGTTATTGGAATCTTCTCTCTCATAATTTTTGTTTGATAACTGGCCATTTTACTTGTATAAGATCTGTTATCTGATCACCCATGCAATATCTTCAGGTATTGGGAGGTTTTGATTCGTCTAATTATGTTACGGAAAGGAAATGGGCCGCGGCCTCAGACGGCACTAAGATTCCTATATCAATAGCTTATAATAATAATGTTGTGAAACTTGATGGGTCTCATCCGCTACTGCTCTATGGCTATGGTTCATATGAGGTAATCCCAAACCATGTAATTTTTTCCTCACATAAGAACTCTATTTTGCTCAGAAAAAGATTGAAGTATTATTTGCTTATTATTAAGATACTAAAGTAGATGTTTATGCATCATCTGTCAATTGGCTGTCATTTTTCGTTTTTCAAAAAATGTATACATCTAAGCAATCTCTATCTTCTTTCCCTGTTTTGTATTACAAAGTTGAGTTATCATTTTCATGTGTAGAACATTTCTTAACAAAGCTGTTTATGATGTATAGGTATGTATAGATCCCACATTCAAGGCTTCAAGATTGTCCTTATTGGATCGTGGTTTTATTTTTGCAATTGCTCATATTCGTGGAGGTGGAGAAATGGGGAGGCAGTGGTATGAGAATGGGAAATTCTTGAAGAAGAAAAATACTTTCACAGATTTTATTACTTGTGCAGAGTATTTGTTAGAACAGAAATACAGTTCCAAGGAAAAATTGTGCATTGAAGGAAGGAGTGCAGGAGGTTTGCTTATTGGTGCTGTTCTGAATATGAGACCTGATTTATTCAAGGCAGCAGTTGCTGGTGTACCTTTTGTTGATGTTTTGACTACTATGCTAGATCCAAGCATTCCTCTTACAACTGAAGAGTGGGAGGTACTGTGTTTTTTCTTTGTCATGAAATGTTCATATTTTTAATTATAATAAGAAAGGCCAATTTCCAATTTTGCTGTAGTGGTACTGTTTGTTTCTTGTGCCAAGATGTCTGGATGGAAATATTAATTTTTTTGGTTTCTCGTAGTAATTATTTTCAGTACATAGTCCATCCTACCCTGGACCAGTTATAATATAGATGGACTCGCCTCTGTGGAATGACAAATAATGCTTGAATGATTCATTAAGTTTCTTCGAGTATGAGCTTATCTCCTCTATTACTGCAGGAATGGGGAGACCCTCGGGAGGAAAAGTTCTACTTCTACATGAAGTCATATTCTCCTGTTGATAACGTGAGCACCTTCCATTTCTGAACTATAATTAATATCGTAGTAGTCATAAAGTTAGGATAGCCACTTTGAATTGTCTGACATATTTATTATTTTCAAATATTGCATTGACACATTAACATATTTTGGCGCAGGTGAAGCCTCAAAACTATCCCAACATCCTTGTAACTGCAGGCTTACATGGTGAGTATTTCATTGATTAGATTGACTCTAGATTCTTTCTTAGGGCACAATACAAATAATGTTCTTTATCTAATTGACAAATGGTTTGAAGTTCATTCCTATTACTTAGAAATTTACATGGTGTATAATTTTCTCACATTTTATAAGTGTACTTAGAATTTTAAAGCTCTGGTTTGTGCATTTGCCTCCAGTACCTTCGCTTAACATCCTTTTGGTTGGGAAATGTTCCCTAGTAAGTAAGGTGCTATGCCACTTATGGAATTTGAACATGGCCTTAGACTGTTCATTGTTTCCAAACAAAAGATAAGTGGGAATTTACATTCTAAATGTAGTATTTTATGACTTCCATCTATATTAACCTTCTAAGGTACTTGCATTAATATACACTTCTCGATTGTAAATAGCATACACAGTACACACAGATGAGCATAACAGTAGAATCTTCTATATTTGACCTCAACGGAACGAAAGACCAGCAGTGTACATAATAAAATATAAGAGCCATCAAGTCTATTATTGTTCAGCTTTAAAATTTACCTTATAAGATACTTGCATCAAGATGCACTTTTGATTGTAGAAACCATGCGCAAACTTGAACATAAACATAAGGGTCTTCTATGCTTTACCTAAATGGAAAGTCAGACCAACACCATATGGTGAAAATTAAGATCCATTAAGTCCTTTGTTTATCAGCTGTTCTTGTTATATCTTTTTATTGTTGTTATCGGTGTTGTTAAAGGCGCGCACCACTTCTTAAGTAGGGTCAGGCAAGGTGTTGTTCAAGAGGCGTTAGCCTCTTGGCGCCTTAACAAGGCGTGCCTAGGGTACAAAATGTTTTTTTAAAGTTTTATGATATATTTGATCTCAGCCGTCCAATTTGTAAGTCATTTAATCTCATCTGTCCATGTTTTTAATTGGTATTTAATCTTGGCCATCAACATGTTTATGATAAATTTGATCTTAGCCATCCATATTTTTTAATTCACTTTTAATCTTGGCCACATATCTATTAAAAATAGAATTGACCTTGCTGTCCATTTTTTACCCATATAAAGCTAACTTTTTACTTTTTAGGGTCTA